>CAKNXH010059402.1:3093-13697 GCA_932178445.1 Andricus quercusramuli
TTGAAGATTCAACTACATAGTTGAAAATTCGTCTTTTTCCGTAGAAAATTAATCATCTTGGTTAAAAAGTCATGTTTTTGGTTGAAAATTTAACTATTTGGTTGCAAATTTATGTATGTTGTTGAAAATTTGTCTTTATCAGTAGAAAGTTAATCTTCTTAGTTAAAAATTCATGGTTTTGGTGGAAAATTGTTCATTTCAGTTGAAAATTAATCTCTTTGAAAATTTAACTATTTTGTTGAAAAAACGTTGTTTTTGGTTGAAAATGGATTTTTTAACTTCAAATTTAACTATTTTAGTTGAAGATTGATGGTTTTAGTTGAAAACTGATCTCTTTGGTTGAATTTATTTTTAAATTAATAATGCAAGTATGCCATTTTTGATTTAAAAATTATATTTTTAGTTGAAAATCCAACTATTTCTTTAAAAATTCGTGTATTTTGTTGAAAAGTTGTTTTTTTTCCGGTAAAAAATTAATCTTCTTGGTTAAAAATTAATATTTTTGGTTGAAAATTCAACCATTCATTTAAAAGTTCATATATTTTGTTGAAAATTGAACAATTTCCCTGGTGGAAAAATGTTTACAAAAAGGTACAGAAAACTAAAACTTTTTTTACAGGAATCTATAAATAAATACAATAAGTTACAACGAAAATTACAGGAAAGTACAACTTTGTTCTATTATTGAGAAGAATTTTGTACTTTTTTTTTGTATTTTATGTACATTGTTGTATTTTATTGTAGTTGTAATTTTCTACAAGAATTTACGAAAAAGTTACAGCTACAAGAATTTACCTTTTTAAACCAAAAAGTTGTTCTTTTTCGACCTCGGATGACAAATATTTAGAATATTGCAATGAGATAATTTTAAATTAAGATGTGATCATGTATACATGATCGCTATTACGAAAAAAGCTTCTATGTTTCAACTTTAAAGAAATGGTAGAATATTAAAAGACAATGATAAATAATCGTTATTAATCAACAAAAAACCTTACATTTGCCACCGAGAGTCGAAAAAGAACATTTTTTTGAGAAAGAATTAATCACGGTCATTGAAATTAAAAGGTTAGAACTCTTGAAGATAACAAATTTTTGACTTAAAGTTATCAAAACTGAACCGCAAATTCAAACTCTCAAAGTGAAACACGCTTAATAATTTACACGTATAAAACGGAAGCTGTTTATGCTTTTTAACTGAAATTCTTCAAATTAAAAGCCTTTAAACTATAAACTTTAATTTATAAATTTTCAAATTTATATAATTTTAAGCAACTTTTAGCTATAAAAATTAATTTGTACATTAAAATTGGTTTTGAAGTCTTTTTAAATATCTTCTTTAGAATTTGGTTAAAATTTTTTTTTTTGAAATCTCCAGGAATCTAATAATAATATTATTATCTTCGAACTCGAATTTTTTATACATTTTTTTTAAATCCTGCAAAGGTAAAAAAAGCTTCCTTAAAATCTTCCAGATTATTTTCTGACAACTTTGGAAACCTTATTAAATATTCTTTTCAAATTAATTTTTCAAACCAAAAAAACTATTGTTCGTTTTTTAGGAATTTTGATACACATTTTTTATTCATTTAAAACCTTTTAAATCGCTTAAAAAGATTATAAATTTTGTGTTCGAAATCTTCAAAAATCTACATTGTGTACTATATGGTTTGAAATCTTTTCACGTTTTTAATTATTTTGGAATCTTTTCAAAACTTAAGATTTTTTTTATTTTCTTAAAACATTTAAAGATCCTTGAAAAGCTTCAAAATTTTATCTCGAAACTTTTAGAAATCTAAATTTATTTTTTCCATATTTCAAAATATTTTCCAGTTTTAAATTAAGTTTGGTTTCTCTGAAAGATTGTAAATATCTCTTAAACGAAATAAAAAATTTTCTAAATTGATAATTGTTGCATCAAAATTCAATAATTTCACTTACATTTATTAAAAAAATTTTAAATAGAACAATTAAAAGTGTAACGTTCAAAATTTAAATTTAACATTCTGAAACATTAACGATTCGAGGCTTTCTATTTTAAATAGTTTAGTTTAAAATTGTTCAATTTTCAATATTTTATTTATAATTGCTCATTTTTAATAAAAAAGTAAGATCTTAAATGTTTATAAAAAATCATCCTTAATTAAAAAATTTCAAATTAAATGGTTAAAGATGTAATAATTTAGATTGAAACAATATTTGAATAGGATTTGGAATTGAATAAGAGCGTTTAATTATGAATCTATTAATCTGAAATTATTTTAAAATTAAGAATAGTTTATTTACAATTATAATTAAATTGAAGTAAATCTCCAGGAATTAAATAATAATATTATTATCTTGGAATTCGAACTTTTCCTACAATTTTTTTTAAATCCTGCAAAAGTAAAAAAAACGACCTTAAAATCATCCAGATTCTTTTTTCACAATTTTGGAAATCTTATTAAATATTCTTTTTAAATTAATTTTTCAAACAAAAATTTTCATTAGTATTCTTAGGAATTTTGATACATATTTTTTATTCTTTCAAAACCTTTTAAATTGCTTTAAACAATTATAAATTTTGTGTTAGAAATCTTCAAAAATCCACATTGTGTATTAAATTGTTTGAAATCTTTTCACGTTTAAAACTATTTTGTAATCTTCAAAATTTCTAAATATATTTTAAACTTGCTCGATATTTATCCAAATTAAAATTGTTCAATTGTCATTTATTAATCGAGATAGTTGAATTTTTAACTAAAAGATACAAATTTGCAATCAAAAATGAAATAGCTAAATTTTCAGTAAAAAAATTAATTTTTAACTGGAATAGTTACTTTAAAAAAAAAAAGAATTATTAATCAAAGTGATGAATCTTCAACTGGAATAAATAAATTTTAAAGCAAAAAGATTAATTTTTAACAAAAGCGTTTGACTTTCAACCAATTAGTTTTATTTTTAAGCAAAAAGATGGATTTGCAACCAAGAAGATTAATTTATACCAAAAAAGATAAATTTTCAACAAAATACATGAAGTTTCAATTAAAAAAGATATTTTTTCAACAGAAAATTAATTTCTTTATCTGAAAATTTAACTATTCCATTTTGGTTGAAAGTTGATCTTTTTCAGTTCAAAATTTTAATGTTTAGTTGAAAATTCATCTTTTTTAATTGAAAATTCAACTATTTCGTTGATAGTATGTATTTTCTTGAAAAATCGTATGTTTTGGCAGATAATTAATCTTTTTGTTTGAAAATTAATCTTTTTGGTTCAGAGTTGATCTATTCCAGTTGAAGATTCTTCATTTTTCTTTCTTTTCTTTCATTTTTGGTTAAAAAATGATATTTTTAGTTCAATATTCAACTATTTGATTGAAAATTATATTTTTTAGTTGATAATTGAACTATTCGGTTGAGAATTTATGTATTTTGTTGATTAGTCATCTTTTTTTATATAAAATTTTTTTATTTTTGAAAATGCAACCGTTTGGTTAAAAAATCATTGAAAGCCAAAATTTCTAAATATATTACTCGATTATTTTCCAAATTTATAATTGTTTAATTGTCATTTATTAATCAAAAAAGTTTGTTTCAAATTTTATTAAATTTTCTCTCATAATTAATTTTTCAAAATGAAAAATCATTTTAAATTTTCCCAGCAATTTTGAGATTTTTTCATTCTTTTAAAACCCTTAAAAATCCTTGAAAAGCTTCCAAATTTTATTTCGAAACCTTCAGAATATAAATTAATTTTTTTATTTTTCAAAATATTTTCTAGTTTCAAATTAAGTTTAAATTTTCTTAAAGCTTGTAAATATCTCTTAAATTGGCTCAAAATTTTTCTAAATTGATAATTGTTTAATTGTTATTTATGCATCACAATTCATTAATTTCACTTAAATTTATTTAAAATTTGTTAAATAGAGCAATTGAAAATGTAACGTTCAAGGTTCAATTTTAACACTCTGAAACATTAACGATTTAAGGCTTTTTATTTTAGATAGTAAAGTTTAAAATTTTTTAGTTTCTAATTAATTAAATGGTTAAAAATGTAATATTTTAGATTGAAACAATATTTGAATTTGAGTTGGAATTGAATAAGAGCTTCTTATTATAAATCTATTAATTTGAAATTGTTTAAAAATTAAGAATAGGATTTCAAGTTGAAAATTTTATATTTTTAACGTTAAAATATGTAACTTGAATAATTTTGAAGAGATTCAGAATCGTCCTCTAAAATCAATTATTGTTCAATTTTCAATAATGGAACTACAGCTCAAGGTGAATTATATAGCAAAAATTCTTGGTAAAAGTGTATTATTTTTTTTTAATTGCAGTTTCTTGTAGAGACTTATATATTATATATCTTACAAAAATTGACTGTAAAGTACAAGTCGAAACGTTGATGCGGATTCTAGAAGTATTATTTGTAAAAATTTATATTTTTTTGTAATTTTCTACAATAATTTACGTAAAATTAAAAGTGTTTTTATGACGTCAATCACCCAAATTAAAAAAAAATTGAAATCCTGTAGTTTTCTGTAATACCTTATAGATGTTTACAACAAAATAAAAAAAATAACGATATACATTAATAAAAAGTTATAAAAATTTTTGAATTGTAGAAACTTATACTTTATTGTGAATTTTTTACTTTTCTATCAGAAAATACAAGAAAAAATTAGCTATTTGTGTTTGACTGTATTTTATTGATAAATTTTGTACATTTTTTACAAAAAAGTACAAAGTTGAACAAAAAATTATAAATATAATATATTAATTTGTTTTAATTTTGATTTTCAGTGATCAGTTGGCTGAACCGGAGGCTAGCAGATGGACAATCGCCCTTGCACAGTGCGACGACTCCAGCACCAACGACAGTGCCAACGTCAATCCAATTGACACTTCCCAGGACGAATAAGTTTTTTCCCAATCGATTCGAGACACGAACTCCAGCTCCAAGCTCAACCCAAGGAAACGTTCCCTTCTCGGGAATGCCTTTAAGGAACCCTATCGTCCAGAATCCCAATATTAATCAAACAATGCGAACCTCGGCTCGGTCTACAGGCGTCGGTGTCGCCGACAGTACAGCAGGTCTGAATTTCAATAAAACTGGACAAATTTCGAGCACAAGTACACCATTGGACCGACTAAATGGTTTCAATAAATCCCCAAATTCGGGAGGGATGTCGAACGTACCTCCAACTATCGAAAATAACAATGCCCCGCCGACAATGAACGGAAAAGTAAAAAGCACAAGCAATTTACAAGGGGGTCTTCGACGTGCTGTCTTGGATAAACCTCTCTTGCCATCTGCCTACTTTCCTAAGACTTTACACTAGAATCCTGTAGAATATTAGACAACTGACCTTATAAATGTAGATTTAAACAAATGATATTTCAATACGAAGAGAGTACAAATAAGTTGTCGTAAGTCTTACAATTCGATTATTCACTCGCGGATTTTTTAAATTGTGTTTTTCGTCAACTAGATTGTAAATAGAATTTTTAAAGAAGTTCCAGACTTCACAGCCCCATAATGCTAGCTTTTAAAAGAGGGGAAATGGGGTGATTTTTTTACGAAAATAGGGGGATAAATTATTTTAAATTAGATTTAATATAGGTAGCATATTGAATTCAATATGAAACGCTTTAAATTTCTAAGATAACTGTTAAAAAAAAAAGAATTTTTGCTTAAATTCGGCTATTTTGTTGAAAATTGAATTTTTTTTCGGGTTTAAAAGACAACTGTTTTCGAACCTATTCGAATTTTTAACTCAAAAATCCATATATTTTGTTAAAAAATCGTCTATTTTCCAGGGTACCTGTAAGGGAAAATAGACGATTTTTTCATAAACTCTATGGATTTTTGAGTTAAAAATTCGAATCGGTTCGAAAACAGTTGTCTTTTAAACCCGAAAAGATAAATTTTCAACAAAATAGACGAATTTAAACAAAAATTCTACCCAAAAAAAGCATTCAAAACTAATTTTTTTCCCTTTTGGATTGAAAATGCATCTTTTTTGATAGAAAGGTCATCTTTTTTGCTTGAAAAATCATATTTCTTTGTTGAAAATTAACTTATTTATTGAAAGTTCAACCGTCTTCTAAAAAATTCAACATAATTGGTTAAAAATCAAACTATTTTGTTGAAAATTCATCTCTTTTGATTAAAAGTTTAATTACTTGGTTATAAATGCCACTGTTTAGTTGAAAATTAATTTTTTTTAATTGAGCTATTTGTTTAAAAATATATCTTACTTGTTGAAAAATGAAATTTTTTCGAAAAATCATCTTTTCGGATTGAAAATTCAACTGTCTTCTAAAAAATTCGTCTTTTCGGTTTAAAAATGAACTTTTTTCATTGAAAATTCGTACTTTCGGGTTAAAAATTTGTCCCTTTTTAACGAAACAAATTTTGAACAAAATCTTTGAGTTTTCAAGTTAAAAAAATCGAATAGTTCAGAAGATAGTTGACTTTCAAACCCAAAAAGATAAATTTCCAACGAAAAAGATCATTTTGAACCAAATGGTTGAATTAAAATAAAATATTTCGACCAAACAGTTGCGTTTAAAACTTTTTTTATTCCCTTTTGGGCTAAAAATTCGTTTTTTATGGAAATTTAAATTCTTTGTTGAAAATTCAACTGTCTTCTAAAATATTCTTCTTGTTGTTTTAAAAATTCAACTATTTAGTTAAAAATTCAACGATTTTGTTGAAAAATCGTCTCTTTTGATTGAAAGTTTAACTATTTGGTTGTAAATGCCACTATTTGATTGAAAACTAATTTTACTTTTTTTGAACTAAACTATTTGGTTGAAAATTAATCTTTCTGGGTTGAAAATGATCTGTTTTGTTGAAAATTAAACTTTAAAAAAATTGGAAATGATCTTTTTAGTTAAAAATTAACTTTTTTCTTGATAATTCAACTTTTCAGATTGATAATTCAACTGTGATCTACAAAATTGATCTTTTTGAGTTAAAAATTCCATTATTTGGTTTTAACTTCATGTTTGTAGTTTAAAAATTCAAATGTTTGCTTAAAAATTCAACATTTTACTTGAAAATTCAACATTTTAGTTGAAAATTCGTCTCTTTTAATTTAAAGTAAATGTAACTGTTTGCTTTAAAATTAATTTTTCTTAGGAAAAGTCGACCATTTTGTTGAAAATTCAATTTTTTAAATGAATAATTGAACCGACCTTTTAAAAATTCGTCCTCTTGGCTTGAAAATTCGACTATTTAGTTAAAAATTCAACTGCATTGTAGAAAATTCGTCTTTTATGATAAATTATTAAAAAGTTATCTTATTGTCTTGAAAATTCAACTATATGTTTAAAAATTTTATCATTTTGTTAATAATTCGTCTCTTTTGATTGACAGTTCAACTATTTGGTTCTAAATTATGTTTGGTCTAAAATTAATAAATTTATCAATAATTAATAATAAATAGTCAGAACAAAAAAATTGACGTCTTCATTTCTTATTTTTTCGTTTGCTGGTAAAATCGAAAATTACTTGTAACTTTCAATTTTACTGGCAAACGAAGCAATAAGAAATGGAGACCTCAATTCTTTTGTTATCATTATTTATTATTAATTATTTATAAAATTAAACATTTCAGACCAAACATAATTTGCAATTAAATAGTTGAACTTTCAATCGAAAGAGACGAATTATTAACAAAATGATAAAATTTTTAAACATATCGTTGAATTTTCAAGACTATTAATTTTATTGAAAGATCAACTATTTGACTATAAAATAGGTTCGGTCTAAAATTAATAATTTTATAAATAATTAATAATAAATAATGACAATAAAATAATTGAGATCTTCATTTCTTATTGTTCCCTTCGCCAGTAAAATTGAAAATTACTTGTAACTTTCTATTTTACTGGCAAAGGAAACGATAAGAAATGAAGACCTCAATTCTTTTGTTTTCACTATTTATTATTAATTATTGATAAAATTATTAATTTTTGACTCAACATAAGTTACAACCTTATTGTTGCATTTTCAATAAAATTAATAAAGTCTTGAAAATTCAACTATTTGGTTGTAAGTTATGTTTGGTCTAAAATCAACTTGTTTCTTGAAAATTCAACTATTCGGTTGAAATTTTATGTTTCTTGATTAAAAATGATCTTTTTTATTACAAATTAAACTTGAACAAGATTGAAAATGATCCTTTTTGTTAAAAATTAACTTTTTTGTTGAAAATTCACCTTTTTAGATTGACAATTCTACGGTAATCTAAAAGAATCGTTTTTTGGCTTGAAAATTTAATTATTTGGTTAAAAAAAATGCCACAAAAATGATCATTTTCAACCAAGAAGGATGAATTTTCAACCAAAAACAAGACTTTCAACCAAATAGATCACTTTTGTACAATAAAAGGTGAATTTTCAATCTAAAAGGATGAATTTTCTATTTAAAAAAAAAAACAAAGCAATTTTCAAATTATGAATTTTTGAACCAAATAGAATTTTCCAAAAAATGGGGGGGGGTGAAGTCTGGAAGTTGCTTCTTAAAAATTTCGAAGCTTTATTTAGTAAAATTTCTTCTTGCATACGTGTAAATTTTCGGAATTTCAGCGAGAAATTGAGTGAAATCGATAGATGTAGGCTGTAAGATAAAAAAAAACCTTGATTTAATTTTTAATGGATGAAATGCCGGTGAGAGTACGAGTACCTGGCGAAGTTCGATTACAGATTGAGCGGATCCTGTAGACTATATATTGAAAATGTCAATTGAAATGTAAAATATATTTTTTAGAAATCAAAATCAAATCAATTACGCTGTCTACGAATTTTCTCTGGCATTAGCCGCTCGGTCGTGTACTTTGTGTACATTTTTTTTTTTTTTAACAGAGCACGTACAAAGTCGTCGAACTGTAACAAGAATGACTGTTGAATCGCGAGGATAGCGACAGTATTAATCAAATAATTTCTAGCGACTAAGATAGTAAGCAATCTCGTCTATTTTATTACTTTTGTACATAAAAGGAGAATAAATATTATATAAAAACAAATATCTCGTGCAACAGAGTCTCGTAATGTCTAGTTTGAATTAAGATTATATATCACATTTTAGTACTTTAAAGATAATGTAAATTAAAAACGGAATTTCTCTTACCATTATTGTTTCGACTGATACCGCTAGTCTACGATTATAATCAACACTTTTCGATTTGTCCGATTATTATAAAAAAAAAATACTTGACGCCGAAGCGAATCGTTAAATGTTTTTACAACAGCGAAATTCTGGGGGGAAAAATCGTTTCGTAATAAATAAATTAACAGATAGTCGATATTTGCATAGAATTCGAGAAAACAAAAAGTGATAAACGTCGAATAGAGGGAATATTGTCTTGAAAATAAGCTATTTTCGCGTACATTTTTCTATACAGTAGGTACGTATACACATATTTGAATTGTTCATTCAACCCCTTTCAACGAACAAAAGAGGTTCGTTTTAAACAATATTGATTTGTTAAATAATACTGCTGGCGAGATTATTGTATTGGTGGTGCGATCACAGCTTCGGATGGCAATTCTGAATTTCCGACGTCCAAGAGCGGGAGGTCCATTCTTTTACGTCTGCGTTCGCACTTTGGACAGGGTTTACGTGCGTTCTGGCAGTTTGAGTGAAAAACTGCATTGCAGGCGGAGCACTGAAACATTTGTGTGTTCAAAATTTTACAATACGATTGAGCAAGTGTGACTTTAAATATCTTTTAAACTGAATACATATTTTTAAAGAAATTTTCTTGAATTCACAAATTATTTATACCCAGGGTGTCTACTCAAATCCTGGAAAAAAATTCCCTGACAATTCCAGGTTTTTTCCAGGTATCCCAAGTTTTTTCCAGGTACATATATATAATTTTTCACAGCATGTAGCCATTCAAATATTTCGTATATTTTAAAACAATCGACTCGGATATGTATGAAATTTTGCGAATCTATTATAAATAATGTTTTTTTCAGTTTCTAGGAATTTAATTAATATTACAAGATATTCTTAAATATTTTAACACGAACGAATAATTAAATAATTAAATAATACTAAAAACCTAATTAATCACTTCTTGAATTTTTCTCTAAAAGTCCATGAATTTGAATAACAATTCAAACAAATTTTTATTTTATATAATTATACTTAAAATGCAGTGCATATTTTGGTAAAATTAATGTAGGCACTATATATAATTCAATTTGAACCATTTAAATTCCTGACTTTTCCAGTAAAAATTAGGATTTTCAAAAAGATAGATGAATTTTTAACCAAATAGTTGAATTTTCAACCAAAAAGATTAATTGTTTACCAAAAATACTATTTTTCAAAACAATACATTAATTCTCAATGAAAAAATTGAATTTTTAACTGAAAAAGATCAATTTTCAAACAAATAACTGAATTTTGAACAAAAAAATATCAGTTTTCAACAAAAATGAAAAAGTAGTTTTATTTTTAAGCAAAACGATGAATTTTCAACTAAAATGACGGATATTTAGCTGGAATACTTGAATTTTAAACCAAGAAAATGAATTTTCTACCACAAAGACGATTTTTCAACAAAATACATGAATTTTCAACTAAAATGATTAATCTTTAA
>CAKNXH010059403.1:555-10627 GCA_932178445.1 Andricus quercusramuli
ATTTTTGAAGATTGCAAAAGATTTTAAAGGATTTTATAATATTTCAGTAAGATTTGAAACATTTGACTGATTTTACATCAATTTTAAAGACTTTCAAAGATCTTGGAGATTATATATTTATATTTGAGGTTGTGTTTTTAAAGATATCAGGATTTTTCAAAATGCACCAGCAGATTTTTGAATACCGCAAAAGATTTCGAAGGATTTTATAATATTTCGGAAAGATTTCAAAGATTTCACAGATTTCACATCAATTTTAAAGATTTTTAAAGATCTTGGAGATTATATATCTATATTTGAGGTTGTTTTTTCAAAGATATCAAGATTTTTCAAAATGCTCAACCAGATTTTTGAAGATTGCAAAAGATTTTAAAGAATTTTATAATATTTTAGGGAGATTTGAAACATTTGACTGATTTTACATCAATTTTAAAGACTTTCAAAGATCTTGGAGATTATATATTTATATTTGAGGTTGTGCTTTTAAAGGTATCAACATTTTTCAAAATGCACTACCAGATTTTTGAATACTGCAAAATATTTTGAAGGATTTTATAATATTTCGGAAAGATTTCAAAGATTTTACAGATTTGACATCAATTCCAAAGACTTTCAATGATCTTGGAGATTATATGTCCATATTTGAGGTTGCGTTTTGAAAGATATGAAGATTTTTCAAAAAGCAGCAGCAGATTTTTGATGACTGCAAAAGATTTTGAAGGATTTTATAATATTCCGGAAAGATATCAAAGATTTCACATCAATTTTAAAGATTTTTAAGGATCTTGGAGATTATATATCAAAATTTATCAAAATGCTCCACCAGATTTTTACAGACTGCAAAAGAATTTAGAATTTAAAGAATTTTATAATATCACAGAAAGATTTCAAACATTTGACAGATTTTACATCAATTTTTAAAACACAACCTCAAATATGGATATATAATCTTCAAGATCTTCAAAAAGCTTGAAAATTGATATAAAATCTGTCAAATTATTGAAATCTTCCTGAAATATTATAAAATCCTTTAAAATCTTTTGCAATCTTCAAAAATCTGTTGGAGCAATTTGAGAAATTTCGATATCTTTGAAAACACAACCTGACATATAGATATATAATATCAGAGATCTTCAGAAGTCTTTAAAATTGATGTAAAATCTGTAAAATCTTTGAAATCTTCCCGAAATATTATAAAATCCTTTAAAATCTTTTGCAATCTTGAAAAATCTGTTGGAGCATTTTGAAATCGTTTGATATCTTTGGGAACACAACCTAAAATACAGTATTTTATTAAAATGTATACAAATTTTTCTTTTTTTTTCAAGAGAGCCGTTCATCATCTCGATCATGAGATTGAAGCCTCAGAGCAGAGTAGCAGTTCGCAAAGGGCACAGAGTCCAGATAATTCAACAAGACTCATGGAAAAGGAGGAATGTAAGATTTATAATATTTGATATTCACATTTTAAGTTTTGGAATCTTATATTTATTCACGCGTTCTCTTGTAACAGGGTCTCCGGTATATGTTTCCGCCACAGATGGATTGTTAGTATTTGAAGACTGTGAAGACGAACGTAGCTTATTGGAGGAATTTGGAAATTGCGAAAATTCACCCGATGCAAACAAAAAAATTGTCATTGCAAATGAAGAAAAAGGATGCAATACAAATACGAAAGTAAGTTCAGGTGAAACGCTGCCTGGTTTGTCAGCCGCGGGAAGTTCAAGAACTTTCGTTTCTGAAGAAAACACCACTGCACAACTTGCAGTTAACAACCGAATTTGTAGATCGATTGGTGTGGAGAATAATAGTTTTGGGAAGAAATTCAACAGACAGGAAACATCAATATTTCCTGACTTTAGCTAAATCAAAACTTCAAGTTAAAATAAATCTTAATTTCAAAAAATATTTCTGGCTTCTTACGACATTATTATTATTTTTCAGGGATTAAAAGCATATCTTGCTGCTACTGTCAATGGCAAGATTGTATTGAGAAGTGGCGAAACTTTGAACAGGAATGCTAGACAAAATTTGGTTAGATGTATTATTCATGTATTTAAGTTGAGCGTGTAGTACTTGAGATGGCACCAACAAAAAGTTTGTAATGAAATAATCTTCTATAACAATATTACAATTTGTTGTATTTTTTATATAAGTTCTTTCCAGTCGAAGATCTGGAATTATTCAAGATAACATCTAGGATACTCAAGTCCAATATCTTAGATATTAACAGCCGAAATCACCTTTGTGGACTAATATCTAGGATATTCAGGTCCAGTATCTTAGATATTAACAGCCGGCATCTCATTTTCAGATTATTATCGAGGATACTCAAGTCCAATATCTTAGATATTAACAGCCTTTTCGGACCAATATCTAGGATATTCAGGTCCAATATCTTAGATATTAACAGCTGATGTCACATTTTCAGATGAATATCTAGGATATTCAAGTTCGGTATCTCAGATATTAGCAGCTGATATCTACTTTTCAATATCCAAAGATACTCAGTTCGAATATCCGAGATCGCTGTCCCATAGTTCACTATCCAATATATTCAGCCGCATTATCCAGATAATACCTGCGAATATCTAGTTTTCTCCGTGTTTTCTTTCTAAAAATGTGTATATTGAATCACGTGAATGATTTTTGAATAATTCTGGTTAATTATTACAAATAATGTAATTCCAATAATAATTTTAAAAAAAGTCTTACGCCGGCTTCGCGTGCATGCAATGGCGCGTTTTCAAGGAGGGTCGCACACAAAGTAATTTTCCTTCAGAAGGAAACGGCACTTTGGGATGAAGTAACCACTCTTTATTAAATGCTACATATATTTCTATTATTACAGTCCATGACACTAAATTTACAGATTCTCCGTTAAATAAAAAAACCAGTGATTCAACACTCTAGCAACTGCGCCTGTCTTCGAAACATATGTACTAGTACTTATTGTCTAAATCTTTATTTAATTTTGAATTTTTTTATATTTTTTTTTTTAGTACACAGGAAATAATTGGGGAGGACCAGGATTTAGTACAAAGGACTTAAGTATGACTATGGTCTAGAGGCAAGCATGCCGATTTTTTTAAAAATTTATTTAGCTTTTTTTTTGAGATCTTATACTGGATTACAGTGACAGTTTATATTAACAATAAGATATAATTAAATTGTAGGAAAATCAGAAGTCGTCATATGTGTATCATCCTTTGGTTCACTCGCCATTCTTTTTATCCACTTTAGGGCTTTCCACCTTTCGGTTTATTTGCCTGTCTCCTGAAAATGAAACGATATTGAGTTTATACATTTTCATAATAAATTGCGTGCTATGTGTGCGTGTCGTTCAACAATTCATGGGGAAGCATGATTTTTCAAACAAAAAGAAAGTTACCTTGAATCATAGAAAAATATTCATTGGCTTGTGGTTTAGTGAACGTTTCTTTGATTCAAAGCAATTTTTGAAGTTGAAAATTTGAAAAAACAATCACGGAAACAAGTAAAACTTTTTTTTCAATTTAATACTTTTTAATATCGATGCCCTACTACAAGCGGCGTATAACAAATAGTTTTTGAAGGATTTAAAGGTCGAATTTTTGGAAATATTTAGATAGTTAAGTAAACAACAAAATATTGCAAAAATCGTAATTAGTATTTTATAACATTAAACTGTTACGAAAAATAAGTACAAGGTACTGGTCTTTGGTTTGAGCTTATTTTTTGTAGAAATTGTATAGGTTTACAGTAATTGTGATCTCTTATCACTGCTGACAAATTACTAATGTGGCAAGTACTGATGATATTATACGTATAAAATTACAGCATTTGGCCAATTTTCAAGCAAGCTAAAACAATCGTTCGATTCAACTCGACTATTAAATGTGACTTTCAAAAATATGCGATAAAATTATGTTATAATCAATCTGTTTTTAATAGGCTTTTGTAATAAAAATCTGATGATAAAAAAAAGTACTTCTCTGATATCAGAAAGTAATTCCTATTTGTCGATATATCCAATACAAGGAATTTAGAGTCTCATGACGAATGTTAAATTTATTATCTATTTATAATTCTCCAAAAAAGCAGAAGGCTGATCAATGTGGTTTATAAAACATAAAATTTTTAGTCTAAATAGTTTGAAATTTAAAGATTCAAAATTAAAATATTGTAAAAATATTGTAGATAAAATAATCCATAAATTTTGGAATTTGGCCAGTTTTTATGTTAAACATTATCAAATTTTCAAATGAAGCTGGTTTCAAATGGTAAATTTTTAAACTTAAACACTAACATTTTGAATCAGTCAAAATTGAATAAAATCCAATTTTTTGTTTGAAAACTAATTTGAAAATGTTTTTGTAGTCTTTGATATTTGAAAAATTCTTTTTTTTTTAATTATTGTAATCAAATTGGTTGCATTAAGTGTAATTTCTGAAAGCACGAAATTATGAATCTGAATAATTTAAAATTGAAAGAATCAAAATTAAAATATTGGATACTAAAACTCCTTAAAAATGGTACAAAAACTAAACGTTGGTAATACATACATTTTTAAAATTTAGAAACTGACAAGTTTCTAAGTTAAACAATATCAACTTTTTTAATTAAACTGGTCGAAATCTTACGAAATATTTTCTTATAATTAATTTGATGGCAGAACTTTCGTTCGAAGGGAATTATTTGAAAAAGTTTATTTACTTTTTTTCGAGGCAAAACCTTTTTAGCAATATGTTCATGAAAAATATTAAATAAATGTTTTGTAATAATTACCGCGAGTTGGGAGTGCTATCATCAACAAATTTGCCAATGAGGTGAAGATTTTTCATCAAATTATTTATTTCATTGTCTATAATTTTGTATAAAAAAAATTGATTAAATAAATTACTTAAAATATTCTAGGTACAGAATTTTGCATTTAAAAATTGAACTATTTGTTTGAAAATTGATATACTTTCTGGAAAATTTGAGTTTTCAAATTATATTTTTTCAGTTGGAAATTCGTCTTTTGGTATAAATTCATCTCCTTAGTCCAAAATTCAACTATTTTAGTAAAATATTAACAATTTTATTTGAAAATTCATAACTTCTGTTGTTTGTTTAACCATTAATTTTTCAACTAGAAATTTAATTATTTATCTTTTGGTTGACAATTTATTTTTTTCAGTAAAAAATAAATTTTTTTGCTTGGAACCTCAACTATTTCAGTTGAATATTCATTGTTTTAGTTGAAAGCTCTTATGTTTGGTTAAAAATGATTTTTTTTCACTAAACATGTTACTATCCCAATTTCGGTTGAAAATTATTTTTTTTTTTAGTTCAAAATTCAACTATTTGGTTGACAATTTGTCTTTTTCAATAAAAAATGCAACTATTTTGTTAAAAATTCCACTGTTCCAGTTAAATATTCATAATTTGTTAAAACTGATAGTATCAGTAAAAAATTTAAGAATTTTTAAAAAATTCATTCATTTTGCAATGTTTTGCTCTATTATGTTGAAGGATGTTCAGAATGAACGTCATGAATTAAAATTAATTTTCTAAACTGAATAGTTGAATTTTCTACTGAAAACGATAAATTTCCGTCCAAAAATGGAATAGTTTAAGTTTCAGTTAAAAAAATTAATTTTCGTAGAAAAAAAAGGATTTTCAACAAATTAGTTAAGTGTTCATTCTATATAATAAATTTGAAGAAAAGTAGTTTAATTTTTAATCAAGTAGTTGAATTTCCAATTAGGAAGATTTTTAATTTCTACCAAAAAAGATAAATTTACTGAAAAGAATATGAATTTTCAACCAAAACTGAAATAGTTCAATTTTCAGCGAAAAAAAAATTTGCAATGTAAAAAAAATCGTTTTTGACAGAATGGATTTAAACCAAAAAAGTTGATTTTTTAATGAGAAATTTAATAGTCGAATTTTCGACTAAAAACTATCAATTTTCAACTGGAAATGGAATAATTGAATTTTCAATTCAATAAATTAATTTGCATACAAAAATAGTTTTCTCAACAAAATAGTTCAATTTTCAGCCAATAAGATGATTTTTTATTAAATTTTTTCTACATTCCAACCAAGTAATTAAATTTTGTAATAAAGAGAATAAATTTTCTAAGAAAAAAGAGATGAATTTACAAAAAAAAAGAATTTTCAATAAAATAGTTAGATTTTCAACCTTCAACCAAAGAATTCAACTTTTAACCTACAAAAATGAATTCTTAAACAAGAGGAGGAATTTTCAACAAAGAATATTAATTTTTTACCAAAAAATACAAATTTTCTAGAAAAACTAATTTGATTTTTAACTAAAAATGATTAATTTTCTGCAAAATAGATTTGAACTAAATAGCTGAATTTTGAACCGAAGAGAGGAATTTTCAATTAAAATTATGAATCGGCCATTCTGCAACCAAAGAATGAATGTTTAATAAAGTAGGTCAAAATTTGACAAACAAAGGAAAGGAAACAAATTTTCTACAGAACAATTTAATTTTTAATCCGAAATTATTAATTTTCTGTCAAAGAGACAAATTTTCTGATAAAAATGACGAATTTTCAACGAATAAAGATTTTTCAGCCAAGACAGGAAAAAATGGCAAAGAAATTATTGAACCTTCAAGCCAAAAGACAACATTTTCACCCAGAAAATATTAATTCTTAGGAAAAAAGTTCATTTCCAAGCAAAAAAATTGCAGTGTTAATCAAAAGAGAGAAAATTTCTACCAACAGGATTAGTTTTCTGCCAACAAAGACCAATTTTTGACTTAAAAAAAGATTAAACTTGCGCAAAAAAAATGGGAAAGTTACATTTGTAGGTTAACAAATTAATTTTAAATGAAAAAAAGAATTTTCAGCAAAATATTTAAATTTTGAATCAAAGAGATCAACCCTCAAATAAATGAATGTTTAACAAAGTGGTTCAAGTTTTACCCAAGTTATTGATGCCCAACTTGCGGAAATTCCCTCCGGGAACACATGTTCCGCGTCCACCTCTCTATCTCCTAGAGAGCGCGAGTGGTGGTAAAGGTGTTCGCAGGAGAAAATCCGTTGCAGTGCGCTGGAGACGTCTCATGGACGTGTAGTCCGCGCTCGAACTCATAACGCCAACCAATCGCGTGCAACCAGTCGTGCTGCTGCGGTCCGAGCGGTGACGCACACAAGTCTGTCGCTACTTACACTAGTTCGCAACGCGCTTGAGTAAGTGCTGACACGGACCGTAGCAGCACTGCAGGTTGCACGTGATTGGTTGGCATGATGTGCTCGAGCACGGACGGCACGTCCGTGAGACGTCTCCAGCACACTGCAACGGATTTTCTTGTGCGAACAGCCTAAAGGCTTGCAAGAATCTCTTCTCTGTGACGTACGCGTCTACCGCGCGCATGCGCCTATCACCTCTCCCGCTCTCTAGGAGAAAGAGGGGTGGACGCGGAACATGTGTTCCCGGAGGGAATTTCCCCGGGTTGGGCATGTCTGGTATATGAAGGACACTGGGAGTGGGAAGAACAGTAGGATTGGGAAGGGGAAAAATGGGCGGGTAAAGGAGAGTTTGGTAGGGGAAGTATAAGATGTTAGTGAGGCGTGGAAGAATATGCGCTGAAATAGTGGAAAGTGTGCGAATTTATTCGGAAATAAGAGACTAGGGAAAGCGCAGTAGGGGTATTTGGGATTGAGCGATGGGTAAGGGGCAGTGGTGAAAGGTAGGAAAAGTGGGAGAGAAGTGAGCAAGTTACGGATGGGGTGAAAGTGTGGGAAGGGAAGACCCTTATCTGAAAAAAAAGGTTTGGAATTAATTCATGAAACATTAAACGAACTTACATATTCATATGTTGGTTCACTTTGCTCTTCACTTGATCTGGTGTCAAGCATGGTTGAGCTGCTGCGACGACATTATATACTAACTGCCTCTCAACATCGTCATTTGGGAAAGTTTTTTGACCATTATATTTTGACATAGTTTTAAGATTGTATGATACGTTGTCGATCATAATCTGGTAGCTAGCAACATTGCACTTCTTCAAATCATCAGACGTTATAAAAAAATATTCTCTTAAAGCATCTTCTTCGTTATCTGCGCTTCCTGGTGGAAGTTTATCATCGCCTCCTTGATGGCTGTCATTAGTCTTGCTTTCTGAGAATCCTGAATATTAAGCGAAAAATTATATTAGTAATAGAAACGTCGAATACTCTATTGAATAAAACTTCAAAATTAGGGATCATTCACAAATTATGTAGGACGATTTACGGGGTGGGGTACTTGGTAAAATTTCACTGTTTTTTAGGAGGGGGGGGGGGGGGCTGAAAGATCTCACGTAAGTAGAATTCTGTGAGGAAAGAGATTTTAATATACCGGTTTTTTAACAACATATGTAGTTAAATTTTCAATCAAAAACGGAATATGTTTTCAGTTGAGAAATTAATTTTCAATCAAAAGAAGACGAATTTGAAACCAAAAAAAGAAAAACAACTTTTCAAAAAAATAGATTGATTTCCATTCATAGGAGGTTAACTTTCAACCACGTATTTGAACTTTTAGTTCTAAAAAATGCATTCAAAAATGGATATTTTATATTTTCACTGAAAAAATTGATTTTCAAACAAAAAACATTGCATTTTTAATAAACTGGTTTGATATTCACCAAAAAAAGTAATGTTGAATTACCAAAAATAATTTCCTAGTAAGTCAGAAAAGCGCCTATTGCAATTTGCGGATGACCCCAAAAAAGGAATTGTTTTGAAAATTCAAATTTTCCACTTATACTCACCGACAGAAATTGCCACCACAATGAGGATGAAGAGCTTCATCCTGGATGTGATTCAAATTTACAAAAAAAATCGGAGAGTAAAACTTTCAATGGAAACAGTAATTTTAATTCTTTCTATTCCTAATGGTGTCGAAACACTGATTTTGGGCCACTTATATACTGAAATTTTTAAGGAAATTACCTTGTCTCCATTTAAAGTTGGTGGGGCAGTGGTGGGGAAGTGGAAGGGCATATAAAAAACTGTTTTGGTAAGGAAGCATGTGAATGGAGGCCTTGAAAGTTCAATACTGCGGATGAATATATCTTTCTTCATTGCCCGAAAAAAAATTTTGGTTAAAAATCAAGCTGCTTGAAATAGAATAACTAGAAAAAAAATGGTTTGGGCGTTGAAAATTCAATTGTTTCCTATATGATTCGTCTTTTTGGTCTCAAAATACAACATTTTGTATAAAAAAAATTTCCTTCATTGCCTGACTAATTTTTTTTGGTTGAAGATTTATCTATTTTGTTTCAACTTTGTTGTTGTAATCGAAAATTAATAGTTTTTCCTTCAAGATTCACCTTTTTTTGGGGGAAAATTAATCTTCTTGCTTGGACATTCATTTTATTTCAAATAATTTTATTGAAAATTGGTTCTTTTTTCGGTAAAAGTTCATCCTTCTTCGTGAAAATTCAACTACTATGTTACAAATATACCTTCCTGATTGAAGATTCATCATTTCAGTAAAAAATTAATTTTTGTTGCAATAAATTTAACGACTTTGATGAAAATTCGTTAGTGTGTTTTTTATAGAAAATTTCTGTTTTTCGTCAAAAATTAAACTACTCAAACAATCTTTTTTTGTCGAAGGTTCATCATTCTTGTTGAAAATTCATCGTTCTGATAAAAACTTGAATTATTTGGTTGAAAAGTCGTTTTTTTCTTGTTGAAAAGTCGACTCTTCTGGTAGAGAATTAATTTTCCCCTTTGAAAATTCATCCTCTTGATTAAAATTTTTTTTTTACTGAAGATTCGTCATTATAATTGAAAAATTGCCTTGGTTAAAAATTCAACTATTTTCTTGAAAATTCAACTACTTTGTAGAAATTTCTTTTTTTGCTAGTAGAAAATTCAGCTGCAATGTTAAAATTTTCCTTTTCTGGTTGAAGAATCATCATTTTTGTAAAAATTGCACGTGCTTCGTAGGAAATTCAACTATTTGAAAAAAATTCTCGTATTTTCCTCAAAAATTGGACTTTTTTGTCAAAATTTCATTTTTTTGAGATTCATCATTTCAGTTAAGAAAATTATTTCCTTTGGTTAAAAATTTAACTAT
>CAKNXH010059403.1:16596-27473 GCA_932178445.1 Andricus quercusramuli
AATTTATATATTTTGAAAATCGGTTTTTTATAGTAAAACTTTTTTCACTAGCATAATTCAGAGTTCATGCAAGAATAAAAAAGATTCCTTGGTTCAAAACGAATCTATTGACCTATAAGAATAATGCATTTTATCAAAGAGTAGGGAAGTTATGGTGATTTATATATTTTGAAAATCGTTATTTTATAGTAAAACTTTTTTCATTGACATAATTCAAAGTTGATGCAAAAACAGAAAATCAGTGTTGATTCGAGACGGATCGATTGACTTATGATATTAATACATTTTATTGAAGAGTATGGAAATTGTGAAATTGGATAATATTTGAAAACACGGTTTTTCATAGTAAAACTTTTTTCAGTAACATAATTCAAAATTGATGCAAGAACGGAAAAAATCTCTTGATTCAAGGCAAATTGATTGATCTGCAATAATAATAATACACTTTATTGAAGATTAGGGAATTTCTGCTCATTTATAATATCTGAATCATCAGGTTCAAACAGAAAAACTTTTTTCATCGACATAATTTAAAGTTGATGCATGAATAGAAAAGACTTTTTGATCATAAATTTTCAAATAGAATAATATTATGACAATTTTTGTGAAGAAATCATAAAGCTGGGGAAGGGATAGGGTGCGACAGAACTCTTCCTTTCCCTTTTCCAGCTCAAAAAATTATTATTTCGAACCCAAGATTTGATTTGTCTGATTTGTCTTGTTATTTAAAACATTTTTGTATTATTCTGTAATTTTTCATTTTTGGTAAATTTCTATTTTTAAATTGAGCAAAATGAAGACTTCGGTTTGCCTATTATTGAAAAAAATAACTAATGCTTCCTCTATGAGGAAGCAAATACATTTGCTATCGGGAAGCAAAGTGCTCGTGAAATGAGCACCATATAATTATAAATACAAACAAAGTGGAAACACTCGAGATCGAATTCACAGCTAGTTTAAGTTGTTTTTAATTACTCGATTTTTTAACAAATTCGCGGTGAATTTTTATATATTTCATCGAATTCTTGTGAACTCCGTTATCTTCCTTTAAATTCACTTCCATTTTTTTTCTGAATATTTTTTCAATGCACTCAAATTCTTTATTTAATTTTTTCCTTTTTCTGGTTAAAGAATCATCATTTTAACTGAAAACTAATTTTTTTTTTTTTAATTAATTTGATTAAATTTTTTTTCCGAAATCATGTGTTCTCAACTGGAAATGATACCGTTACATTTTCATTTGAAAATAAATCACCTTTTGTTGAAAATCCGACTTTCGTGTTAAAAAATAATTAACCTTGGCGAAACATTCGTTTCCTCTTTAAAAATCAAACTAGTTTATAGAAAATTTTTTTGTTTTCTTTGAAATTCATCTTTCTTTCTCAAAATTCAACTACTATATTAAAAATTCTTTTTCTATGATTTTCTTAATAAAGTTGTATGATTTTTTATTTCAAATAATGCAAATAATTTGTCGTCCATAAAAATAAATGAATTTTTCTCTGCTTCAAGACTTATTCATCTAATTTTTAAATTATTTGAATAATTCAACTAATTATAATTTTTATAATAACGTATAAATAACAACTATTATATAATATTGCATAAATTATCATAATTACAACTATTGAATAAATTAAACTAATTACAAATAACGAGAAAAAAACCTAAACCATCAGAAATAATTTCAGACTTGTTTTCTAAAAAATATGTTGTTTTCTAGAATGCAGCGTTTATTTACGAAAATTTCTTATCAGCGAAACTGAATTACCTTGTGTCGAGAGAATGCGGAACATATTCTTTCTTCATTGAATTTTTTTTATAAATAGATAAATAATGAGATATAAAATAATACGTAAAATGGAAAATAAATTTGTTGAACAAATATATTCGCCTTATTCATTATTTTTTGTTTTATCGGGAATTTTCGAATTCAAAAATAATTTTTTATCTGCGTTAATTATATATTTTTTCTTTCTCAGGAATTGCAGTGATTAAATTAATTATTACTTTTTATGAGAGCACTGTCAAATTCCAAAGAATAAAAAATTTTCCGAAAAAGATAATATTTTGAACAAAAAATTGGCGAAATTACAAAATATCCGACACTAGAAAATTATTGAATTTGAACAATCTTGAAAAAATTGTTTTTTAAGTAATATAATTAATTCATTGGAAATAATAGTAATTAAATATTTTGATGAAATACCACATTTATTTTAATGTTTAAAAAATGCTGAAAAATCGTCTAAAACAAATTTTTTTCAAATGTGAACAACGGGTTTTGTAAATCATTGCTCTCGAGATTAAAATCTTGTTCTTATATTCTTCTTTTTCATTGAGAAATATATTTTTTAGTGACTGATATTTGAAGTTCCAAAGAAATTTGAAAAAAAAAAATTATATCCAAAAATTTCCATTGTAAGAAAAAAAGATTTCTGTGAACAAGAGAATTTTAATTCAACATGATTTTTCCGGATTTTGAAAATATTGCCACCTTCTCTTGAATTATTTTTAATTAACCTTGAATTCGTTTAAACTTATTTTAGAGTATGAATTTTATCAATATTTTTCAACTGTTTTGATTTTTTTCCAAATTGACTACAAATTTAATGAATCAATATTTTTGTATATTTCATAATTTTTGAAATTTTTCCACAATTTAAATTATTTTTAAAACTTTTTTCAAGAATCTAATTACCTTCCAAAAGAATTACACTTTTTCCTATATTTTTTTAAAAATGCGTCAACAGGAAAAAAGATTGCCCAAACATTTTTTACATATTTTTTCAATAATTTGAATGATGTTTTGAAACCTTGAGAAATCTTTTTAAATATTTTGATAAAATTTCTGTTAAGGAAATAATTTTATGTTGTCTAAGAAATCTGAAAGAAATATAATTTTCTTAAACCCCTTCTGTATTGAATCCTTTCAAAATTCATTTATTTAATTTATTATTTATTATTTTATAATTTAGAAATTTCTTTATTTTTCATATACGAGAATTTAACAATTCTAAAATTTCTGGAATTCCGAAAATATAACCTTTTTAGGGAATTGTATTACTTGCATTAATTAAAAATCCTGAAATTAGTTTCGTGTGCTTGAATCTGCATTTCAGGACTCAGTCAAAAAAAAAAAAACACAAAAAGTTATTATTTCAGGGAAAAAATAATTTTGCATATCCACAAACTAAAAAATTGAGAATTAAAATATATCTTTTAAGTCTATTTCTTCATTTTATTTTATTTATTTTATTATCTTGAACATTTTATTTATCTTTCAATACTTGAAAATTGTCTTAAAATCTTTATGATGTTTTTTTTTCAGAATCAAAAATATTCAGAAATTTTTTACAATATTTTAAATATTCTCATGAAATTATTTTACCAAATTGAAATACCATTCTAGATTTTCTTAGAAATTAAAAAAAAAAATTTTCTCTTGAAATCTTTCAAATTTTTTAAAGAGCTTCTAATTTTTTTGTTCAAAATCTTCAAAAAACTTCATTTTCTTTTTAACTTGAAATAAGAATTACAAAAAGTAATATTTTTTAAAAGAAACATGGCAGATTGTGATATTTGTTTATAGAAATTGTTATAAAAAATTACGAAAATTGTTATTTTGATTCAGTTCAACTACTATCTTAAAAGTGTATTTTTTTCGTTAAAGATTCATCATTCCAGTAGAAAATTCATTTCCTCGTTTGAATATTCAACTTTTTTTTTCAAAAAGTTGTCTTTTTGTTATTAAAAAATAGTTTCTTTGTTGTTGTTCGAGGACAAATTTTTCACGCAAGAAATTAATTTCCCCCATTGAAAATTTATCTTCTTGGTTAAAAATCGAACCATTTGTTTGAAAATTCAATTATTTAAATGAAAAAAATTTTCCGTTCGAAAATTCATCTTCTTTACTGAAAATTTAATTACAATCGATGTACTTTTTTGGTTGGAAGACACTTTTTTGCCAAACATTCATTTAGTCGAAATTTAAGCTATTTTATTAAAAATAGTTTTTTGTTAAATTTTTTAATAAATAATATATATTATATAATATATTATTATAATTATTATTATAATAACAATTATTGAATAAATTTAAATAAATAAAAATAACGAAAAAATAAAACTAGACCATCAGAAATAATTTCGCTTTCGTTTTCTAAATGTATGATGTTCTTATCTAAAATGTGGCGTTTACTCAAGAATATTTCTTATCAGCGAATCTGGATTACCTTGCATTAAGAGAAAACGGAACAAATGCTTTCCAAGTTGATTTTTGTTTTTTAATGGATAAATAATTATATGTACAATAACAGATGTAATGAAAAATTTGTTTATTAATTAATGTATTTTTTTCATTCAGTTTTTATCATTTTTTCTTTTATCATTCAAAAATTTTTCAACTGCTCAGATATGGGAATTTTATGATTTGCTGTCAGCAATTTTATTTTTGGAATTTTATTTTATCGAGAATTTTCAAATTCGGTAAAATAATAATCTTTGGGGTATTTTATTATTCTGTAATTTCTAGTTTTCGGCATTTTTTAAAATTCAGGAATTTTATATTTTGAATATGTATTTTTTGGGGGGATTTTATTTATTTCAATAATCAATGTTCCATTTTTTGGGAGGACTAGCCAATTCCGGAAAATAAAATTCTAAAACTGTATAATTTCGGAAAAATTATTATTTTTTAATTATTAAGTAATTATTTATATTTCAAGTTCGGAAAATACTTTTTAAAAAGTACATGCAATATCAAAAAATTCTTATTGCAACAAAATATAATTTATCTCAACCCAAGACTTTTACTTTAATATAATTTCTTTTGGTTCAGAAAATGATATTGCCTTCTCTTAAATTATTTTAAATTCACCTTATATTCATTTTGATTCATCTTGGATTCGTAATAATATTTTCAATTTTTTTCCAATTATTATTATTTCTTTCTAAGTTCACGTCAAACCTAATTAACTCAATTAATTTTTATAATATTTTTAAATTGCTTTTATTTCAGACCGCAAATAGTGAAGAAATTCCAAATTTTTGTATTCTAAGCCTAATAATATTCTCAAAATTTGTTTTTGTTTCATAAAATCTAGAGCTTATTTATCAATAAATAAGAAATACTTTTTAGAAGAAAATTGATTTATTAGCCTTGAATTTGTATCTCTTGAAAATCCTCAAAATCTTCTGGATATTTGTCAGAAAATTTATTAATTTTTTTGAATTTTTTAAATTATTCTAATAAAATTATTTTTCTAAAAAAAATCATTTTATATTTTTTAGGAATCTTAAAAAAATTTTAGTTTACTTAAATACTGTCACGGCCTGTGACCGTTATATATATACATAATATTTACTTATTTATAATAATAATCATTTATCAATATCAATTATAATAAATATTAATAATTTATCATTACCATAAGAGCAAGTAGTCTTCGAATATATTCTCTGAACAACACTCATAGATTATTGAAATACCACGGCCTGTAACCGCTATATAAACATAATATTCACTTATTTACAATAATAATCATTTATCAATATCAATTATAATAAATATTAATAATCTATCATTACCATGAGAGCAAGTAGTCTTTGAATATATTCTCTGAACAACACTCATAGATTATTGAAATATCACGGCCTGTGACCGCTATATAAACATAATATTCAGTTATTTATAATAATTATTATTCATTCAATATCAATTATGATAAATATTCAGTACCTATCATTACCATAAGCACCCTACCTTACCGACCATAGATATATTTAACACTTTATATGTATATCCGAGTAGTGCATCATTTATAAATTAAACCATGTATCTCTTATTATTAATAATCATTATCTATTATTATAAATTATCATTGTTATAAACATTTAATATTTATATTGTGAATCATATTATAAAATTCTATGTCAAATTCTAAAGAACATGAAATCATACAAATGTGCATGCGCGGTCATTGACGTCACGACCAATCAGAAGATCGGAAGCCCCGCGAAGAAATACACGAGGCCCATCTGCTATGGCCCAATTGGTGAAAAGGCTATAAACGTCACAATGATATGTGGCGGTTGACAACCCCTCGAGAAAATGCATTGGAAACACCGGCGCGTGGCCTCCCACCTACGCACTATTCCAGGATCTGGGTCAAGAATGCAATAAATCTTCTCAAAAATGGTCCACGAAGGGACTATTTTTCCATCCCCAATCACTTTTTCTGCCTATATATACCCACGTTTTTAAGGGTTAAGGCAAGTTTATTTCTACCGTCGAACCGCTGCTCAAAAACTCTCCGGAACAATAAGTTTATTTCTACCGTCGAATCGCTGCTCAAAAACTCTCCGGAACAATAAGTTTATTTCTACCGACGAAGTGCTCCCCTAAAACTCTCCGGAACATCCTAAGTTGGGTTTATTCAAAATAAACCAATTATAAAATAAAAGTGAAACTGTACTTTTGAAAAACATTGGTATAAAAACAGTAAATTCATTTAAAAGGTGAACTATTAATCAACTAAAACAAAAGTGAAGTGTACTAAAAAATATAAAAACTAAAGTAAACTATTGATCTAAATAAGTAAAGTCAGTGACCCCCGAAAAGTGAGAAAACCCTCCCAATAACTTCTCCAAACATCTTTGTATTTATTACAAAAGAAATCACGCTGAGTCCTGAAGCCGTATCCTTCCGGAGGCACTAAAAGTCTTCAAAGGAGTCCATCAACAAAGGAAAGGACTGGGCACCTCTAAAGAGTCTAACTTCTGAATACAGGATTAATAAAACGTTCCAAGCGACTACTCAACAAGATCTTCGGTAAGTTTGTTTATACATTGCTATCCCTTTATTTCTTTCTCTTCCTAGACATTGTTCAAAATCTCGTCAGTAAAGTGTTTTCCTTTTTTTTAAAGGGTGGACACTGAGACGAAGTTTGGCAGAAGTTCGTCAAGTTTTATGTTGCAGATATCAACCAAAAATAACAACAAAACAATTTGACAAAATTCTAAAACACATATTTGTAAAGTTTATTGTAATAAATAATAATTTCATATTTCAATTTCAATTATTTCAACTTTTCGTCTTGCTTATTCCTCAAATCCATGTTTCCTATTTTTGTTATAAATTTAGGATCAAAAAAGGAGGAAGTAGCGTAAGATTATATTTAATAATTTTATGATAAGGTAAGTGGGTCTCCTCCGAGACGTAACAATACCTTTCAAAATTTTTACAAAAGTTCCTTATTCTTTTTTAAATCTTCAAAAAATTATAAATACATATATTGTTTTCAATTGCTCGAAATATTTTCAAATTTTAAATCATTTTTCAAATGTTCTCGAAATTTATATACAATTTCTTCTTATAACCCAAGGTTTTTCCAAACGATTCTAAAAAATCTTTCAAAATTAAAAAAAAATTCCTAAAAACCTTCCAAATATTCTTTGATATTTTAAAAAATCTCTAAAATTGTTTCGAAATTGTTTTCGATATTCTCTACAAATTAATTAAAAAAAAATCATTCAAAATTTTTGGAAGAATATTCGAAGAGTTCCAACCTAATAGTTAAATTTTCCAACAGAGATATAAATTCAAGATCGAAATCGTAGTTTAATTTAAAAAAAAAATTATTTCTCAACGAAAAATGTAGTAGGTTAATATTTAAACTAAAGAAGATTTTAATTTCAAATCAAAAAAAGTTGAATATTCATCCAAAACAGAATATATTTCAACCGAAAACTTGTATTTTTAGGGAAAAAAAAAATAAAATTTCCACCAAAAGGGACGAAATTTTAAACTCGAAAAACGAATTAGGAAAATATAGTTGAATTTTCAACCAAAAAATTTTTTTCAGTTAAAAAAAATTCAACGATTTTATACTTCCGGCTGAAAAAATTAGTTTCTTTGGTTAAAACTTTAACCACTTTGTCAAATTTTATCGTCGAAAATTATTATTATTTTTTCATTTATTTTTAACTGAAATTGGAACTCTTACATTTGTAGTTAAACATTAATTGTGTATCGTTAACTGTGCCTTTTTCAACTTCGTGAACTTTATATTTGGTACAATTACTTTTATTAAGAATTTTTATGAAGCTGTTATATTTTTTGCATTGATAATATGAAATTTGAACAAAATTAAATCAATTTTTTCCCTAATAGTTGAATCCTCAACCAAAAAGATGGATTCACGACCGAAAACTTGTACTTTTTTGTCAAAAAAGACGGAATTTCAACAAAATATTTAAGTTTTCAAGCAACGGAATGAATTTCAAACTAGACTTATGAATTTTTTACGCATAGAAAATTTTTTAATTTTCAAAAATAAAAATAAAATAAAATAAAAATTTTAAATAACGATATATTTTTAAGTTTACTAATTTTTTAATCTACATAAACATGATTCAGTGTTTTTAAGAAAATTTGAAATGAGAAATTAAAAGTCCATTAAAATCATTGAAATCTTCAGAAATCTCATAGAATTCATTGGAATGTTCTAAAATATATTGGAACCTTGCAATTCTTATGAAATAGTTTCATATATTCTGAAGTTGTAAAAAAATTCTTTAAATTCCCAGAAAATTTGGCTTACTTCTCTTAAAGTAATTCAAAAGCTTTGAAATTCCTTAAAAAATTAATAATATCTTGAAAGTGAATCAAAATCTTTGAGAGTACTTTATAATATTTTTAATCATTTCAAATCCTATCATGTTACCGAAATAAATTGAAAATTCCTGGGAATCTTTTGATCTACCCTAAAACCTGGCATAGGTCCTATTAAATCTATCTACATTTTCGAAATTTTAGGAAACTCTTTGATACAATACCCCATGCAAATTTGTTCAAATATCTTGAAAATGCTTGAGAATCTTTTTTAATACTCTAAAATATTTCAAATAAAAAAATTCCTTGGAGTCAGTAGAAATTTCCTAAAATGTTTCAAGACCTTTTAAAACTTTGAAAATCACTGAAAACCTTTTAAAGCTTTCGAAAATGCCTTGGAATCTTTCAAACTACTCTAGAATATTTCAAATCCTCGGAAATCAATTAAAGTACTGAAATCAAATGAAAAATCCTTGGAATCTTCAAGAAACCTTTCAAAGTTTTCAAATCCTTTAAATCTTTTAAAAATTCCTACAGATTGTTCAAATCTTTTGAAAATACCTTGGATTATTTTGAAATACCCTCAAATATTCCTAACCTTGAAAAAATCCTTTTAAATTAATTAACTTAGTAAAATCAGTTGAAAATTCATCAAAATCGGTTAAAATATCCTAAACTATTTCAAACCCTTTAAAATCTCCTGGCATTCATTGACATTATTGACATCTCTCTTAAATGCTATGGATTATTTTCAAATGCCCTAAAATATTCCCAATCTTCTAAATTTTCTTCAAATTATTCAAATAAATGATCAATTTGAAAATTTTTTGTTTGCGTAAAAAGTTTAAAAACAGACTGCCATCACAATTGAGGTTATGGTTCATTACTCACCTTATATATTTCACGTATTTCTCCTCTCACAGACTTTACAGTGCAACGGTTGGTAACACTGAGCGCATTATCCTTATTAAGAAATCTCTAAACAATATTGTCGTTTTCGCTTCTGACGATTTTCGAGAGTAACGCTTCGTAACGCTTGCTTAAGTAGTGTGTATCTGTGTGTGGTACTGAATTTAAAATCAGTGATGCTAACTAAGTCGCCTTTATCTGCGCATGTTTGAATTGTAATATAGTTGATTGGCTGTAGTACGCGCTTGCATTCGCATTTCCAATGAAGACGCGAACTAGAACCAATAAGCGCCATTCAGTCGAAGCATGCGCATTAGGGTGGGCCGAATTTCAAGAAAGTTTCCGAATCGAATCGCAATACCGCGGAAAAGTTGCTACTCATCGCCCTGATCACAATGAATTTTTTTTTTCACATCGGACCATATCTTCCGGTCGCACATCGCGTCCGAAGTTTCGAAAAATCGTAAAAAATTGAACACGTTTTGGGATTTTTTCTTAGTAAGTTATAGTGATCGAATTTCGTTCAAAATCGGTAACTGACCTCTTCTAAATATCTTTTGACTAAAAACAACATTCCCCTCCCCCTCTCCTGTGAGGGTGGAGGGAGGGGGGGGGCAAATATCATAAAACAGAGCCATTTTACGGTCATTGTTTTCCTCGTGTGAAGTGTGCTGGTGCGGTCGACTGAGCAGTTAAAAGCGTTTTTCTTTTGTTTATATCGTTGTATCCTCCTTAACTTCATAGATATTTTATTCTCATCTTTATTCGAACAAAAGAAAAACGCGTCACGTGTCGAAAGCTAGCGAGGCTGTTTTCTCGAGGGGTGACGGTGACGAGTCGCATTTTAGTGTTGATTAGAAAAGGAGTTTGATTGACAATGACGTCGAGGACGTTTGGTCAAAAATTTCATTGTCCTTTATTTGGTCCGCCTAAAATTCTGAAAAAACAGATTCTTCCTTCACAGGCTGATGTTTTGCTACACTGCCAGCATGTTCGATATTCTTTAGCCGTGGCTTCGGCCAGTCCAAAACAGGAGGTCAGCTTCTCTGCAGTAGCTAATGTCGTTGCTGATGATATAGAGTCCATTGACACTAAGGCATCTTTGCCAAGGGTCTGTCGCACGAGAATTATACAACTTATCAAAACTATTCACGATAAGTATTACTGCACCCGTAAAAAGTTAAACAGGGACAAAAAATACCTGAAAAAACAGAAGGAGTACACACAATACATTTCTGACTGTCAAAGAAATTTATTTGACGTATGTTCCTGCAATAATAGATTTGATACTTTCACGATGATTCATTATAATAAATTTAAATTTAAAATTTAGAATTTAAAATTTAAAGATTTT
>CAKNXH010059404.1:2171-25885 GCA_932178445.1 Andricus quercusramuli
TATAGAACAAATTTACATCGTAACACTGTTACATATGTGTTACGGCACTATTACAGAACATGGTTATTTTGTAACACTGTTACTAAATTGTTCTGAATATATTTTTTTACATATAACGCTGTTCCAGAATTGTTACAGATCTCTGACATAAAATGGTTCTGTAACAGCGTTATAGAACTGCTACATTTATTTGGGGGCGACATTACTCGGTCCATGGTCTAAGTATGTTCTTAACCTGTTCTAGGACCTGTTCTTTTTCGTTCTAGAACTGTTACATCACAGTTATATAACAGTGTACGCTGGGCCCAGCAAACACGTTCTATAACTGTTCTATATCAAAAAAGGAACAGTGTTCTATAACAATTGTTACAATCTGGTGCGAGAACTATTCTAGAACAATATGGTAACAGTGTTCTAGATCTTTGTGACCGTATTGTTACAGAACTGTTCTAGATCTCTGTGACGGCACTGTTCTATAACAGTTGTTATGTAACTATTCTAGAACAAACTAGTCACAGACGTTCTATAACATTTGTTCCCAGCTTGTTCTAGAACTGTGCTGTAACGGTGTTATGTCGACAATCTAGAACGCTGTTACGAATGTGTTCTAGAACAAATCAGGAACCAAAATTAGTAACAGTTGTCAAACAGTTGTTACATAATTGTTCTAGAACAAACTTATCACAGACGTTCTATAACATTTGTTCCTAGCTTGTTCTAGAACTGTGTTATAACGTTGTTATGTAGACGTTCTAGAATGATGTTACGGATGTTATCTAGAACAAATCAGGAACAAAAATTAGTTACTGTTCTGTTACAGTTGTTATGGGACTGTTCTACAACAAACGGATCACAGACGTTCTATAACATTTGTTCCAAGCTTGTTACAGAACTGTGCTATAACGGCGTTATGTTGACGTTCTAGAACGCGGTTACCAATGTGTTCTAGAACAAATCAGAGACAAAAATTAGTAATTTTTACCGAACAGTTGTTACAAAATTTTTCTAGAACAAACTGAGCACACACGTTCTATAACATTTGTTCCAATTTTGCTCTAGAACTGTGCCCTAAAGGTGTTATTTGTCGATATTCTAAAACGCTGTTACGAATTTGTTCTAGAATATATCAGGAACAAAAATTAGTAACTGCTACAGAACAATTGTTACATAATTATTTTAGAACTAACCAATGACATATTATGTTCTGCAACGTTTGTTCCCAGTTTCATCTTGAACTTTGTCATAACGGTGTTATATGTCGATGTTCTAGAGAACATTACTTTGCAACTGATTTCTTTAAGAAACTATTGAATTGACTATTTTTATAGCTTATAACGGGAAAAAAGAATTGTACTACCGTAATGTATTTTATGAACACAATTTATTTCAAAAAAAGTAACGCAGCTATATAATTTTTGAAATATAATATCAAATATTCTTTAGAAGAACGCAGATAAACATTAATGAAACAATTAATAGGTTTTTCGTATATAAAAACAGATTAAGAACACATATATTTCAGCGCTAAATATATAATATATATAAACTAAGTGTGAAAAGTTATCGCACTCGTACTTGATCCAATCCATTTCAAGTCATGCAGGCCGGCCGGTGACATGTTCAGGATTAGCTTGCCTATGAAATCTTTTCATTTACGTGAAAAATAAGAAGAGACGTATTTTTTCAAATTAACTAGTAAAATTTTTACATTTTTCACGAATATTAAAAAAATTTCGTAGGTACAATGAGTTTTTTTATGCACAGAAACAAAAAAATACTAAACGGAAAATGTATGATTAGTTGGCTATATCAGTACCTATTATTTGTAAAAATTTTGAAAGAAAAGGTTGGGTTTTAAAGAGAAAAATGTTTTTTTTTCAAAAATCTAAAATGACCTTACTATTTTTTATTATTTTTTACGTAAATGTACGTGGTAAAGATTTTGAAAGAGTGCAAAATAGTAGTTAAACTGAAATAAGAAAAACCTTCATATCTCATGAACTGCAAAAATTTTGAAAAAAAAATTTCTGTAAAACTCCACCTTTTTTCCTGAAATTTTTAGGAAGAAGAGGTACTAATATATGATCTATTTACCATAAATTTTCCATTTTGTATTTTTTTTTGTTTTTTGTGAGAAAAAAATTATTATTTTTCATTCATATTCCAATCGAAAAATTTTAGGTAAGTAAACTATATCAGTACCTATTATTCCTACAGAATTTTAGGAAAAAAGGTGGAGTTTTTGAGACATTTTTTTTCTTTTTTTCAAAAAAGAAAATGTCGCTATGTTAATTTAAAAAAATACGTGGCTCCTTATTTTCCACGTACAAAAACATATTTCATAGGCAAGCTAATCCTGAACATGTCACCAGCCAGTCTGCATGATTTGAAATGGATTCGGTCACGTATGAAATCTTTTTCAGCTAAATGCTTAGTTTTGTACCGCGGGATCCGAACGAAATTATAGAGCATTTTTCAATATTTTAAAATTATTTCTACACTTTCAAAATAATTTGCCTAAAATGAAAAAAAAAAACGAATTAAGGCCATGTGACGAGTGGGTCACGTGACCGGATTCCTACCTTGCCGACACTTTTTATTTGTAAACTTATATTCACACGAATAGCCACATCGAGTTGAAAATTTGGGATAATAAATAAGAATGTTTTAGAGGTAGGCCGGCAATCGGCAGATGGGAACATAGGAACTCCTATCTAATACGACGCTGCTGAAGGCTGGTGACCTTCTCAGCAAAAATCATCAACCTATTGAGACTCTCGGTTTCCTTTCTCATGTCCTTACGCCCCCCCCTCCCCAGTAACAGAAGTTTTGGCGGGACTGACGTTACAGCTCGACTCCACCATACGACAAGTCACTGCTTGATTCGGACATGATTTCGACTCGCAAAACAGATCTCGCGCATACAGGTGATAGTTGGGAGTATAATATAAACATGAATAATACAAACAATAAAGTAGTCTCGGAATGGACTGAAACTTGGATTGACGAAAAGCATGCACACGGGAAACGCAAAGGTCGAATTTCGGGCGATGAATGGAGACTGGGTGTTTGGAATGCTAGAGGAGTGAATGATCTTAAAATAAGATAACTACGAGAAACTATGCACATAAGGAAACTACATATTCTTTGGGTACCTGAGACGAAGAAAAAGGGTTGCGAAAGTAGAAACATAGAAAATGTGGTGTTGAAAGGCGGTTTTGAAATAGGGTCAGGAGTAGATAGGGAATCACATCTTAGACAAGGGGTCGGTTTAATTATGAATTTAAATCAAGACAACATCTCAAAGATCATGATTATGTATCACCCAGATTGCTATGGGCTAGAATGAAGGTAGGAATCAGAAGATTATCCATCATAGCGTGCTACGCACCAGTCGATAGCGATTCGAGGGAAGTTAAGGACGCCTTCTGGGACACTTTAAATGATACAATAAGTACTTGTGATCAAGGTGAAAGAATAATTTTGTTAGGAGATATTTACGGATGGGTCGGCGTCGAACGTCAGGATACAGATACCGGGGGGTGCTAGGTAATTTTGGGGACCCAACAAGGAAAAATTATGACGGGGAAAAATTAGTTAGCTTATGCTTAGAGAAGGGCCTACTTATTACAAATACTTGGTTTCGATATAAAATGATCCACACTTACACCTGGTGTAAAGGAAATAACCGCAGTATAATCGACTTCGTTATTGCAGATAAAAGACTAAGAGAACTAGTTACAGATACAAGAGTCATGAGGGTGGCTAGTGATGCCGCCGAGCGATATTTTTTGATACTGAGACGATACCGATACGATACTCACTTTCCAGTCTCGGCTTTGCCTCGCTCGGTTTTGCATCGTATCGGAAAAATATCGAAAAGTTCCGTCTCGTATCGGTATCGTATCGGAACAATAGAAGAGAAAGTAGGGCTGGTCGTGTGGTCGGCCGCAGGTACCGGAAAAAGAAACTGCGAGAAGTTTATCCCTTTGGGACTAGGCCTTGAAAGAAAAGAATAATATATTCCAAAAATCTACACTCTACAACTCTACGGTTTGTACTGCTGAAGAAATTCTAAAGCACTCAATGAGATCTGTTTGATTTAAATGAACTCAAACGTATTTCAATTCAATTTTCAAATTAAATCTTTTACGTGCACTACATAAATCTACAATCATGTGAGTTAATAATACTACTAATCGTGTTTTATATACATAAAGTATTTTGCTAGGAACATAAGAAAATGTTTTATTCTATTGAAATCTTTCAAAACATGTGAAAAGCTTCTACATTTTTTGTTCACTATCTTCAAAAATTTACTTTTTGTTTCAATTTGATTGAATTTTTTTAAAGTTTTAAATTATTCTTCTTCTTTATTTGTTTATACTCTCTCCTTTTTACGGGTTTGAGAGTCTTTACATAACCATTACATGTATTCTTACAAACAAGCCTTATACTGTCTTATTAACTATTTTTTACATATTGTCTTACATTACTATTCTTATTTCTAAACGTTTGCGAATTTGCCCTGGGCTTCCGTTTCCTCTTACCATTATCAATCTCATAATTTGACTCTAATCCGCAACTCTACTTCGTAATTCTCCTTCTTTAGGAGTCATTTTTTGGCTTCTCCTACCCTGTGGAACCAGCTCTCTCTCTCAGCTCTTCCAGCTTCTTCATCTACTCCTCTCCCTGACCATTTTCATTCAGAATCCATTTCATTCTTTCTTCTATGCTCTCCCCTCCCACTTCGTCACCTGTACACCTCTCTAAAACATGCACCCACGTTTCCTGCTCATACTTATATACTCTGCACACATTCTCTTTATCATTCATCCAGTACCTACATGCTATAACACCCTCTCCCATTCTGAATCTTATCAATCTATTCCATTTGCTCTCCTTTTTAATATTTTGAAGGTACTCTGGTTCCCCCTGCCTCTTCACTATTTTATACCAGCTGTTGTACCTTGAGTCAACGATGTTTTCCCATCTTTTCTCTTCTTGCCTTGCCTTAATATCTTCCTCTATTTCCTCCCACTCTATACCCCTAACTTGCATACCCCACTCAAACCTCATTACATGCCTCTCTTCCTCCCATTTTGAACGCCCCACGTTGCCCCTTCTCTCTTTATCCATAACCTCCCGGGCACACGCTTGTGCAATTTTGCTTCCTTCTCCCCTTTTTAGTTCCTCTTCGAAGTTCCATGCTCTTTTAGCTTGCCTCACCACCATTTTTTCTCGCCCTATTTCTTCCCTCAGCATATAACCTGGGCAGCTCCAACTCACTCTCATAACCCATCTCAAAAATCTCTCCTGCAAACTTTCCACTCTCTTATGCTCTTTCCATCCCCAAATTTCCACTCCATAGCTTAACGCTGACCACACTAAGACATCAAACATCCATACTCTCATCTTCCAGTCGTCCCTAAACCTTCTTTTATTCTATACCCCATACTTGTCCCATTACTTTACTCGCACATTCTAATCTCTTTCTCACCTGCAACTCGCTTCCTCCTCTCGTTTCGAACCAAAATCCTAGGTAGCAAAACTCATCCACCATCTCTACCACCACACTATTTATCTTCAATTTATACTCTAATCTTCCCCTTTTATTTCTGAAACACATCATCTTAGTCTTGTTCACATTCACCGTTAAACCCTTTTCTCTCACATATTCTTCGAACACTCTCATCAACAGATTCATACCTCTTTCATCATCCGCGACTAGCACTACATCATCTGCATATGCTAGTGAGTACACTTTGCCTGTTCCTAGCGTTGTTCCCCCTTTTCCTTTCCTCTCCAACTTCTCCTCCAAATCTGCCAGAAGAATACTAAACAGAAGTGGGCTCAACGGACACCCTTGCCTGAGTCCCCTTCCTGTCCAGAATTCCTCTCCCTTCTTGTCTCCTATCTTCACCCTTATCTTAGCTTCCACGAATATCTCTTTTATCCTCTCTATTAATCCTGCGTCTACTCCCCTCTCTTTCATGGCGGCCCATAACACCCTCCTGGTAACTGAGTCAAATGCTTCCTTATTCTTTCTTCTGCCAGAATGTAATCTATGACGGTGTCCCCTATACCCGCGTACGAATATTCCCCTTCTTCATCCCCCTTGGTATTGCCGTTACAAATGAACCATCCCACCTCTCCCAACAACTCCAGAAGCCTCCTACCCTCCCGGTCCGTTTCTTTTTGCTTCAAATTTCTTATGAACATCTCCTTTTCTCTATCCCATACCTCTCCTTCTTGTTTCCCTATTAGAACCAACCTGTCACCTTTTTCTTCTGTCCATTTCCTTATTGTTCTCCACCCTCCCTCTTCTCCTCTTCTTCTGTACACGCATACTACATCCATCATAACTTTTTCTAATTTTATTCTCCTAACCATTGTTCCGTCCTTTTCTTCTCTATACTGTCCCTTTTCTTCCTCTAAAACCAGTTCCTTTCTTACCTCTGACACCATGCCACTCATTCCTCTCCCTTTTACATGCTCCTTTCTCGCTGCTTGCATCTTCCACTCATATGCTTTCGGTAATATTCTTTTCATGCCTTTCCATTTTTTCTCATCTACCCACGTCTCACTCATCATTATCACATCCCACTTCTGCAAATCTCCCCAAAATCCTTAGTCCTTGTTTTTTAGTGCTAAAACATTCCATAACGCTACTTTCACGTCGCCCTTATTGCATTTCTCACCTTTCTTCCTTGCATTCAAGCCCTTTTGTCGTTTCGAAACCCCCCCGTGATACTTGCATTCCCATTTTCCTCTCTCTTGTCTGCTTTATTCACTACCCATTTCCTATCCTCCCTCAGATCTTCTACTTTATCGTCCCAAATCCATAGATCTCCGTTTACCCATATCCTATCTCTCCCGATCCTTACCCTATTACCTTTACTCCTCTCGGTCCATGCCTATCGCTCGATTATCCACTTTCTTCTCCTTTCCCGCCACGTCACATCTTTGATTCTTTCTTTTCTTCCTTTCAATAACTTCTTCTTCTCCATTACTTCATACTTTTCCTCCTCACTTCCTAGTTTCACTAAAAACACACATTCTTTCCCCTCTTCCTTCCCTCCTAGTCTTTTTATCCCTTCTACTCTGAGTTGCACGCCGATGTCTCTCATCAGCTTCCCAATCTCTTCCTCTTCCTTTTCCCTGTCCGCTTTCAAACCCTTCACTATTATATTCTTTTTTCTCCTTGCTCTCTCTTCCCAGTCCATTCTTTTTTCAATCTCCATCAGTCTCAAGCGCCACCTTTCATTCTGCTCCTGCATTACCCCTCACACTCTCCCACTTCTTCCAAGCTCCCTTTCTCTTCCACTTTATGCTCATTCCTTAGTTCTAGCTTGCTCACTCTTCCTTCTAACAATTTCATATCCCTTTGTCTATCCTCCTCATTCTCTCTCTGTCTATTTTCTATGCTTTCCAATTTGTTCCATACCTTCTCTCTCTGTCCTTTCCATAATGCATCCCATTCTTCCCACTTTTGTCTCACTTTTCTTACTTCGTCTTTTACCTCCTCCCCTTGCCGCTGCATATCATTCAGTTTTTCGCATGTCTTATCTAATCTTCCGCAAGTCTCCTCTCTAAATCCCTTTATAAGAGCTTCTAATTTTCCCAACATATTCCCTTCATCGCTATCTCTATCCGGTGTTCTTTTTTTCATCTTAACTAAATTGGTGGGCCTCCCGCGAGTCCCGCGCCTGTGACCCCTTCCTCGACTTGACTCTGCCATTGCCACAGGGCTCAAAGGCGTAGCAAACGTATCATCTGCGCTTCCCTCACTGCTTGCCTCGTCTGCGACGCTATCCTCTCTCTCTTTGCTATCACTCTCTCTTTTTGCTTCACACTCCTCACCAAATTCGCTCTGTTTCCCTCTAGAATCGTGCTGTGGACTCTGCGTAACAGGTATGCTGCTATGCACTTTCTATTACAACCCCAAACTTTAAAAAACTTACTCAAAACTCACCCTCTTATCCTGATTTCTTTTGGCAATGTGCGGCCACCTCTACTCATTCTCCCTTCACACCCTTCGAACTCCTACCCTCTCCCAAAAATCCCAGTATCTCGCCGAAGCGAACCTAACCTCAAAATCAACTCTCGTCAATTTTTATCTTTTTTGAATAAATTCGCACTTTCTACCGCTCCCTTCATTCACACTTGCACCTTCACCCCAATCCCCTTACTCACCACACCCTCACCGTACTCACTCAATTTTCCACTTCTCCCCTGCCAAAAAATGTTCGCACTCGAAAAACACCGTGTAACCTCTATCGGTACCTTGTTAAAAATTCATCTTTTTTGGTTGCATTCCACTGGTTTTCATTTCAAAATAGAATCTTTTGCGATTTAAAATATCAACTATTACATTTTTTGGTGTAAATTAGTATTTTCAGGTGGGAAATTCAACTGTTTAGTAAAGAATTCAAGTGTTATATGGAAAATTGATGTGATTTCTTGATTATTTACCTTTTTGGTTAAAAATTGAACTTACTGGTTAAAAATGTATGTATTTTTGTTGAAAATTCGTCTTTTCTTGCTGAAAATAATTTTTCTTCATTTTTCAGAAAGTATGTGTATTTGGTTGGCAATTCGCCCTTTTTAGTAGAAGATAATTTTTTGGCTTAAACATTAAATATTACATTTTTTGGTGTTAACTAGTATTTTCAGGTGGGAAATTCAAATGGCGAAAATTCGATTTTCCTTTAATTGAAAATTCCACAATTTGGTATTAAATTCAATTATTTGGTACAGAACTAAACTGATTTGTACAAAATTCCTTTTTTTCATTGGAAATTCATTATCCCTAATAAAAATAGAACTATATTTTTGGTTAAAAATCGATTTCTTTTTAGTTTAAAAATGCAATCATTTAGTTAAAAATGTTAGTATTTTTTTTGAAAATTTGTCTTTTTTGCTTCAAATAACAACTGTTACATTGTTTGTCGAAAATTACTAATTCCAGGTTGAAAATTCAACTGTTTTGTACAGAATTCTTTTTCTTTTTATAGAAAATTAATTTTTTGAACTAAAAATTTAACTATGCGATTTTTGGTTGAGTAATGGACAGGGAGTGATGTGGATGAAAAAAGTGGAAGAAATAAGAGAAAGCAAGAGATCAGGGTAGAGCCAAACGGGTAATCCTGTGTAAAGGAAAATAAAGAGTAAAAATTTTTAATGTTCAAATCGGTCTAAATGAATTTGATGGTAAGAGAAAACGGAAGCCCGGGAAGATCGCTCATTGTCTGTAGTCTAAGAGTAGTAATAATATGATTGTCATTATGTAAGGCGTTGGATTAGAAAATAAGTAGCGGTTAAGGTAGACTAAGGATGAAATGTAAATATATGTACAGGGAGCGGAGGCCCTCGAACCCGTAAAAGGGAGAGTTCAAATATACATACATAGTTGAACATTCAAATATTTGGTTAAAAATACATGTATTGTCTTAAAGAATCGAATTATTTTATGGAAAATTCATTCTTTTGCTTTTGGTTCAATTCAACTGGTTTTTATTTTTAATTAAAATACATTTTATTAAACTACTTTCTCAAAACTTAATTTTATTTTGATGAAGAATCATAATTTTAGTTGAAATTTTTTGTTTTTTTGTTTTGTTTAAATGATTTTTTAAAATAAAATTCAACTGATTATTTGTATGTATATTTACTTTTTTGTTGGAAATTCATATTCTTGGGTTGAAAATTCAACCGTTTTTTTTTATTCGTCTTTTTGACTTGAAAATTTGTCAAAAGAAATATCTGAAAGATTTTAATGTAATGTTTTTGATGTTTCAGATTTTTTTTTTAAATTTCAGGAAAAATTCGAAATATTTTGAAAAATATTTAGAATGTTTTGAGATTTCAAACATATGTTCAAGACCAATCAATTGTGAAAAAAAAAGATTTTAAAAGAATTAAAAAATGTGGAAGATTCGCGGAAATGTGGAAGTGCAATTTTTGTAATTTTGAAAGTTTTTCACAATTCGTTAGAAAAATTTAAGAATTTTTGAGGAAATTAAAAATATTTTCAAACTTGAAAACTTTTCTGAAAATATATAAAGTATTTCCTAATTTATTCCAAACTTCTAAAAGTCCTGAAGTTTGAGAGTTCAAACTGACGCCAATTATTATTTCTCAGATTTTGTAACATCATACAAAATAATGCAATTTTCTGTACAATTTTTTGAATTGATTCTCGACATATCTGAAATCTTCAGATATCTTTTTAAATTTTCTGTAAAATCATAGGAAAATTAGATTTATACTTTAAAATCAAAATCATAATATTGATTATCCTCGTTCTCATATCTCAGAATCTCTTTCCTAGCTAGAATGTGAGTGTTCCAAAATTTGTAACAAATGAATTGTTACTCGAATTGTGTATTCTGTATGACAAATTATTTCACCCATAAATTGAAAAACTTCCTCTTTTCTGAGAGTGATAAGTCCTTTCTTTAATAAATACGTTCTTTCCATTACTATATTGTTCTATTTTATTTTAATTTGTATAACAGGTTATTATTAGAAGAAATATTTCAGTTATAATCTCATTAAATTTCACTTCCTTTTAATTTTCTTTATTTACTTATATTATTCTTATCTTCACAAATATTGAAAAAATTATAGATACATTTGATCAGAAAATCGTGAATGTTCTAATTATCAAAATAAAAATAAGAAATTGACATTTTACGGAAAATGCAATAAAAGCTTTACATCGAAACTTACTCATAATACAGTCTTTTAGAAAAGCATAACTTTAAAGTAGCAGTACAAAACTGGGTAACCACCATTTTGATCAAATATAGGTTTATTGCATAAATTATAAGATATAATAAGATTTTAGTTTATCGATATTTCTTCAGATTATTATGACTTAGTCACAGAAGAAATCATATATATTTTCTTTTTTTTTTAGGATTATCAGCAAAAACATGTCTGTCATACTGTGATATCACGATCTTCAACTTTGATTTGATCGAACAAAAATGATTTTTTTGGAGAAAACTTTTTTGTTATTATCATTCAGCATATACCCATATCTCGGGAATAAGTTTTTGTTTATGTAACAAATTGAAAATTTCATTTTAAATGGCTATCCAAAGCCGATTTTGAAAACCCGTGAAATTTTAATCTCCAAATTCTCGGTCGTTTTTCTCGGAATCAGCTAAGTATTTGACACTAAACTTCATTTACCCGTATGCACAAGGTTCACATCTCGGAAGAATTTTTCCCCCTTTTTTTTAACTGAAACATTAAGTTTTGTATTGCAATCTGTAGTCGAGTCTGCTCCAATTTTAGGATAGCGTCACTTTAAGATTGTCAACTTCAACATCCACTTCATCGGATCTAGATAACTTTTTATAATACGACTGTTTGACCTAAATTAACCAATATTTTAACTGTACTGCCACCCTTATAATACAATAAAAAATTATATTTGTATATTGACACGCGTACCCTCACATATTCCGGTTTTGTAATTTTGAAAGTTTTTCCAATTTTTTTCAGAAACATTTCATTTTGTTTAGAAGAATTGTAGGAATTTTAGAAGTTTTAAAGCTTGAAAATTTAAAAGGTAAATTGCTTGAAGTTCTTAACGTTTAAATGAACATTTCATTGGTACTCAGGTAGTTGAAGCTTGTCGCCGTTCCCCTTCTACTGTTGTTTCGTAGGGTAGGAAACCACCATCTGGCTGACTAGTCTTGAAATCCCGAGACGATCCGAGCGATATATCGGTTCTCCGATACCAAAACGATACGAGACAAAACTGGAGTCTCAGAAACCGATACCCATGCGAGAAAAAACCGAGATTTTTCGATACGACATCGAGACAGTCTTGTATCGAACGGCATCACTAAGGGGGCCGAATGCAATACTGATCATTACCTTTTAGTCTCGAAAATGAACTTAGGGCGGGGATGGAGAAGGAAGAGAACCAAACAAACTAAACAAATGCGAATCAAGGTCGAAAATTTACAGAAACCGGAAGTGCGAATAGATTTTCAGAATAAGATAAATGAAGGCATAGATAAGGCAATTTGGGAGCCGCTTGAAAGCAATAAAGATATAGAGGGCGCATGGGCTTTATTACGGGATACAATTGTTAAAACTGCGATTGAAGTGTGTGGTACGGCGATGGTAGGAAGAAAGTCTGGCGATGCGTGGTGGAACGATGAAATTGAGGCAGCCCAAAAAGAAAAGAAAGAAGCGCACAATAAAACACTGAACATGACAGGGCTTAGCGATGAGGAGAGGAATAGACGCAACAATGATTACAGACACAAAGAGAGGAAAATTAAAAGACTAGTCAAAGAGAGCAAAGAGAAAACCAGAACAGAAGAAGGGAACAAAATACAAAACTGCTTTGAAGGAATTATGAAACTACTATATAAACAGTTGAAGGAAAGTAAAAGTACAGAGTTTGTTAGCATGAGACACAGCAAAGGTGAAATGCTATATGATATAGACGGGATAGTAGACGCTCTAAAAGACTCATTTAAAGAACTATGAGGAGGTGAAGATATAGGACAACAAAACTGCGACATTGAGCATAATGCATTAGAAAACCCAATTGAAAAAGTCTGTTTCACTGAGGTCAGAGATATAATTAAGAACTTGAAAAACGGTAAGGCTGCTGGTATAGACATTATTAGCGTTGAAATGCTCAAATACGGTGGCGAGTACATACCTCACATGTTATGCGAATTGATAAATTTATGTTTCGAGACAGGAGACACGCCAACAGCACGCAGTTAGTAGCATTCCCGAACGGTCACCCATCCAAGTACTAACCGCGCCCAACACTGCTTAACTTCAGTGATCTAACGAATACTGGTTTTTTTAGCGTGGTATGGCCGTTACAGTGAGTAAAATATACTCAAAAATACTTATTCGTAGGGTAACGGAAATTACAGAAGAGAAGATATGGGAAGTCCAAATTGGATTTATGCCAGGAAGATCATGCATAGATCAGATATTCAGCCTAAGACAGATCACAGAAAAAAGCTTGAGAGTAGGAAAGAAGGTTTTCTCTGCATTTATTGACCTAGAAAAAGCATTTGACAAGCTAAATAGAAGTAAACATTGGGAAGTCCTTAAAAAGTATGGAGTAAATGGAGGACTCCTACAAGCAATAGCAACAATATATACAGGGAGTAAACCGAGTGTAAGGGTGAATGGGAAACTGAGTGACTGGTTCGATATTATGCAAGGCGTGAAACAAGGATGCGTTATGTCCTCGTGGCTATTTATCATATTCATTGATAAGTGTCTAGGAACTGCCCTCTTCGACGAAGAAGGTGTAGATCTCGAAACAGTAAAGGTACGTGAGTTAGTTTTCGCAGATGGCAAGATTGTTATGGCAGAATCAGTCGAGGACTTGCATAGAATGTTGAATAAACTTAATACAAGTATGACGAACATGGGCCTCAAAATTAACGTGAATGAAACGAAAATCATGGTGTTTGAGGGAAAGAGTGAGAAAACAATATGCAACATTGTCCTAAATGATGAGAGATTAGAACAAGTTGACAAATACGTATATCTAGGTAGTCTATTCACTAACGACTGAAAAATAGATGGGTAGTTAGATAAGCGCATACATAAGGGTAAGCAGGTTAGCGGTAGAGCAGGATCCATCCTCACAAATAAAAACATATCAGAAAAAGCTAAAATGGCCATACATAATTCTATATTCGTACCGACTGTACTATACGGTAGCCAGACATGGACCTGTCAAGAAAAGGACAGGAGTAAAATCAACGCGATCGGCATGAAACCTCTGCGCATAATATGCGGGAAAACACTGCTGGACAAAGTCCGAAACGAGACAATCCGCAAAGAATGCAGTACAGGAGTGACACCAGTTTCCGAAAGTATGGTTAGAATCTGTGAATGAGACATAAATCCGAAGAGACATAATTAGAAGCCATAGAAACACAAGCGCTTGCATGAAAAAGACATGGACGTGAAGGAAGCTAGAGTAGTATGCCAGGACAGAAAAGTGTGGTGACAAATAGTTTGTAAACAGAGTGACAATAGAGTGAATGGCGCCCGAAACAAAGACCTTGGATACTAATGGGCCCAAGTTGGGAACCATACATAACAATTTTGCGAGGCTCCTCACTTGGGGTGATCGCTAGAGAGATTGATCAGCAATCTGCGTCGGAGCAGTTTTGCGGAATGAACGTGTCATTTAAATAAATAACACGAGAATTCCAGATCAACCTAAAACATCTATACCTAACACCTATATACCTGTGCACCATATACCCATATACCGACCTACTTTATACCTATATACCTATTCACTATCTTTCCAACCGAGCAAGTCACGCCTACCCCGAAAGGGAAATGGCTTAATGGTATAATAATAATAATAATAATAATAATAGGACCAGAGCCGCATTTCTTAGTGCTTCTTATTTATCACCCGCTTTTCAGCGGACATGTCCGCTTTTTGTGTGCCGTGTTCGCTTGTCCGCTTTTTATATGAAATGTTCGCTTTTTTCTCGATCAGAACGATGAACTATAAGGTTATACATATTTTCATCTTTTCAGTATGGATTTAGCCTATATGACTGAAATGAAAATGTACGAATATATTTTGTATTTTGTTTTGAATTCCATCGAAACTCCAGGTAGAGTATGATCAAGGTAGCCAACCGTCCCGCATTCGCCGGGACGGTACCGCATTAGTACCTTCTGTCCCGCTTTGAAATTGGTCCCGCAAAGTGTCCCGGATAATTGGGGTAGCGTCCTGCATGTCCCGCATCTACTATGCTTTTTATACAATCTATAAAAAAATCCCGAAATACTGAAACAAATACATAGTGCTGAGAAGTATGAATTCAAAAAAGGTGTCGAGTAATGCGTAGTGTACAGCATACACAATATGTAGTGTAATTTGCCAAAACCACCTATGTTTTTCCGTCTATTTCAAAAACCTTCCTCTAAAAAAAAAGATCTTCAGTGGTAAGGTCGGGTCGTTCCGCATTTTGGGTCTAGATGGTTGGCTACCTTGAGTATAATATGGTTCGAGAATTACCAAATAAGTTACGCTCTTTCGAAATCTTTTTTTCTTTCATTTTTTTATGTTTTATTTTTTATTATTTCAAATGTTTAAAAAATTTTTTTCTTCTTTTCATATTTTATAGAGGGGGGGGGGGGGATTGTAGAGTGTCTGATCTTCTCAGTCGGACTATCTGGTAACCCTAGTCACGTGACCCACTCGTCACCGCTGTGATTCGTTTAAGAGAGCTGAAAACTTCCAGTTCAGACTCGTCCACCAATAGCAGAACCGACATTCTGCAAAGACTCAGAATGGCGGCAGTCGGCGGAATAATACATAACCCCAAACTCCAACCGCGTGTTTTCGGTCGTTTCGTCGTTTCGATACCAGAACCAGTGCTGCAGGTGTTACGCATTTTACATTTAATTCAGATGATGGTATTTACTGTATTTATACATAAATTATCGCAGATCAGTGTTTAACTGAAGGAAGGGGAGTATATATTATAGTCATTATATAGTATGCTGTATTGGATATATGCTTTGATAAGCTTATTTCAGGTAAGTGCCTTTTCATGTTTTTCATCTATATCAAATATTTATAGGCTATGACATTAGACATTTCGTATCCAAAAGGATCGTCAACGATGCTGACGAGTGATCACAATATTTATTGTGTTAGTATTTGAGAAAATGATAACTCATCCAGGCAAATAGCAATGTGCCGTTGAAATTTTTTATCGGAAATAATTCGGTTGATGGATAAAATATTTTGTTGAAAAGTGTCCTTTTTGGATAAATTTAACTGTTTTTATTTTAAATTAAAATCTATTGTGTTTATAATCTCAATTATTATATTTTTCATTGAGAATTCATCTTCTTTCAATGTAAATTATATTGAAAGTTGAAACTAATTTGGTTAAAAATTAATTTTATTGTTGAAAGTTCGTCTTTTCTAGGAAGAAAATTAATCGTCTTGGTTGAAAAGTCACACTTTTGAATGAAAATTCATCATTTTAGTTGAAAATTCATCTCTTTGGATAAAAATTCATTATTTTAGTTGGAAATTCATCTCTTTCATAATTGGAAATGTACCTTTTTTGTTAAAAATTCTTCTTTTTGGGTTGAAAATTCAACTGTTTTAGTAGGAAACTCAACTATTTTGTTGAAAATTAACTATTCTGATCAAAAGTCGTGTTCTTGGATGAATTCAACTGTTTTTTGATTTTAAATTGAAATCTCTTTTGGTTAAAAATTCTATTCAAAGTTAAACTGCTTTTGTTAAAAATTAATTTCTTTTGCATATTCATAATTTTAGTTGAAAATCCGTCTTTTGTTAGAAAATTAATCTTCTTGGATAAAAATGCATCATTTTAGTTTAAAATTCATATCGTCTGTTGAAAATGTATCTATTTTGTTATAAAATCGTCCTTTTAGATTGAACATTCAACTATTTGGTAGAAAACTCAACTATTTGGTTGAAAAATTTGTATTTTAGGGTTGAAAATTTAACAGTTAGGTTGTAAAATAAACTATTTCGTTGATAAGTTACCTTTTTTGGGATGAATTCGACTTTTTTATTTTAAATTAAAATCTCGTTTGGTTATAATATTAACCATTACATTTGCCGTTTAGAATTCATCTTGTTTGGTTAGAAAAATTAAACTACTTGTTTAAAGGTTGAACTACTTTGTTAAAAATTCATTTTTTCTTGTTGAGGATTCTTCATTTTAGTGGAGAATCCGACTTTTTCGGTAAAATAATAATCTTCTCAGTTGAAAATTCGTCTTCTTGGGTTCCAATTCAAATATTTGGTTACAAATTAACTTTTTAATTAAAAATTTAGATGCATTGTTTAAAAATTCAACTGTTTTGTGGAAAGTTGATCTTTTTGTCTTAAAAATTCAACATTTTGGATAAAAAATAAACTATTTCGTTGAGAACTCGCCTTTTTGAATCAATTCAACTTTAAAAAAAATTAAAATCTGTTTTGGTTCTAATATTTGCTTTTACATTTGTCGTTGAGAATTCATCTTTTTTGGTAAGAAAAATTCTAATGCTTTGTTAGAAATTAAATTGTTTTGGTTTAAGATTCATAATTTTAGTTGAAAATTCGTCTTTTATGGTAGAAAATTAATCTTCTTAGTAGAAACTTTATCATTTTACTTGAAAATTTATCTGCTTGGTTGGCAGGATACCCATTTTTGTTAACCCTGTCCCCCTAACCTTAACCTTCATGACACATCCACTACCCCTGGGTTGTGTACAACCCAGTGTCCTGAAAGTGGCGGGGCCGTTCAAAAAACCTCCATTTTGGGCTTGGAATGGATGATACTGAATCTTTCAAGTATATAAAATTTGATTTTGGAAATGGTTAGAAAAGAAATCTGTAGGTAGGAATATCATATAAAAGAAAAAAATTCATTAACTATTGTCACCTAAACCACGGATGTCTCAAAATAGTCAAGATCTCATTTTATAGTCACGAATCACTCTACAAAAATCCAACGCCACTTTACTCTTCATCGCACTCCATTCTTGATTCGTTTGATGATGCTCTTCGGAAACAAGAGGGACATATGGCTCTTTTGTGCTCCTTAAAAATGCCTTTTTTGCAAATATAGTAGTTGCTATAGCAACTTTGATCCTTCCTCCAAGGGCAGAAAGCGCACGGACGTTTTAAAGATGACTGACTGGTAGGGTAATTGGCACTCTCCCCACTCTGCAACAAGTGCAGCAGTGCGCAGGCGCAAAAACCTACGCTCTGGGTTGTCTAAAACTTCTTTCTCTCAACTTGTCTTCAATGAAGAAACCTAAGCTTTTCTTTGTGACCAAAATAAACCAAAAAATGGCCTATTTTATTGAAATATGTAAATGTCAAAACAATTTTTTATTTCAAATTGTTTTATCCCTCAGGGTTTTATTTCAAAATGTTCATAATTTGGTCTTTAAGTAAAAAATATTAGCATCCATGAAAATATTAAAACTATCAAAGAAAGAGCTTTCTTCAAACATATCTGATAGAAACTAGTATGAACCTTTTCTTAAATTATGATATCGTTCCGAAAATGTTTAGAACTCTTAATATTTAAAAATGTGATAGTATGGATTTTGAAATAGTTTATGTTTTAATTTTTTTTTCTTCCGTAAAAACAATTACTATGATTCCCCCTTTTTTAGTTCTTTTTTCGCTGTGATCCCCGGATCTCTGATGGTAGTATATTACATTAGAGGGGCCCAAATAAATCGACATGTGGAAAAGTTCATGGGCGGTTTTTCCATCCAGTGCTCCGTTCGAAAACATGATTTTTGATACCTCAGTCAACCCGATCTGACCAACGGAAGGGGTCCCGCAACGCGTCTGAAGGTGGCGCCTGTCTGCCTGCTAACAAGCGAAAAATGGGTGACTGGCAGAGCCCTCAATATCGGTTTTATACAAAAGTACTGCAAAATAAAAGTTGTCGGGAAGGTCAGATTTGATAAGTAGATGGTGTCAAAAATTAAAATTCTCCTCATTTCGAAATGTTTATTGCCTACCTTACAGGGGCAAAAACGCGAGATTGTCACATCGGCAGTCTGGTCGCCCAGCGGGGTTTCGGCAATATCGCTGTGCATCTCTCTTTCATACCCTACGTTCACCCGCCCCACCCGCCGTATAAACGTAAACAACGGACGAGTTCTGACACGTTCGGGCGCTCATGTCGCCAATCATGCCGCCAAGAAAAGTGACGACATCAACAATCAGAGATGCATACAGGGAAGCAATTGAAGGTCTATTGACATTCTGGCAAAAAGGTGGAATCCCAACACTGCTCACAAAGGATGCAACGGATAAGTTGGTGAAAAGTTATAATGAATGGATTGAACTGAAACGATCAATGAAAAGACCACCAAACCTGAGAAGAAAAAAGTTTATTGCATCTTTAGACAAACTGTTTGATATAGGTTTGATGAGTGTAAAAATTGAGTTGCTAGAAGATAGAGATTTTTATGAATCCATGAAAAACGACAGGAAGGCAAGTATGCTGAGTTTGGACAGGAAATGGGGTCAGAATAAGGAAAGAAAACGCAAGAGAGAGCAAGGGCAGAAAAATATGAAACGTCGCTCCCATGAGCACACAAAGACTATCTTTCAGGAGACTTCAATTGATTGCTCCAGTGATGATTAATGGCAGGAAGAACCTGAAACAAAGGAACCTGGTTAGTAAAGTATGCAAATTCATATTTCTTCAATCCGTCTAATAAGTAATTAAACCTTAAACCAAACTTTTCTCTCGTTTACAATTTAAAATGCCACAAAAAATGAAAAGGAAAAGAATCACTGTACTTAGTATTGACGTGACATCGGTAATTCATAGGTCACAAAAGAGTGACAAATTCGCACCTCAGCGCCAGTGCCGGTTCAACAGAGATAATGTTGCAGTGTCACTGAAAAAATCGCTTGCCTCCGAGCCACGACCGTTTCTTCTCCATTGGGATGGGAAATTACTGCCGCAAGGCGAAGGAGAGTCTGAGGCGGGTCTGGTTTTTTCTTATTTTTGAGGATTGTATAATATAATTATTAATAAACCGGGTTTTTATTCAGATGGCAAAAAGTATGATCGCTCGCCTGTGCTTGTGACGGGCTATGGCGTCGAACAGCTACTGGGCGTTCCACGACTTGAGTGTGGCACAGGTCTGGCGCAAGTTGAGGCAAGTTATGATTTGGTTACTCACTGGGGCGTAGCGGACAAAATCGCTGGTGCAGTCTTGGACGCGACGGCGTGCAACACTGGACACATCAAGGGCACCTTGACCCTCGTCGAGCTGAAGTTAGAGAAAGAGCTATTGAACTGTGCCTCTCGCGACCATATCGATGAGCTGGTGCTTAAGGCGGCCGCCACCGACTTGCTTGGTGAGTCGAAGGACCCTAGACTTCCATTCTTCTCAAAACTTGATATCAGCTGGGCAGACCTGGAAAAGGGTGAGTCACTAAGTCAATGTGAAAATCATAATAGCGTAAAATTTGTATCGTGAAGAATTCGTAACATACCCACCGTCAATTGTTTCTTAACAGTAAAGTACCGCACCGCTGCGTCGAGTCGGAAGTTGAAGCTGATTCCAGATGCAGATGAAATACTTGCTGTTTGTGAAAGTCAGCTCGAGGTAAAAATTACTTCTATCAGCGTACTTTAGTCTCCTAACCGAAGTGGTGGTTAACATGGACGTTCGTTTCACAGGTTAAACAACCACGCGGTGACTACAGAGAAGCTCTCATCTCAGCTGGATTCCACGCTGCTTGCACTATGTGTGTTTGTTTGTCGGGCCTACGTTCGAATGTGGTTCCGGGCTCCTGTCGCACCACAGGCACCACGCCATGATCTCATCCTGTTGAAAATGCTCCATGAGAATCGTCACTCAGGATCGCACTGGCAAGCAGCACTTGAGAAATTTTCAAAGCATCTTTGGTACCTCTCTCCTAAGCTGGTGTTATTTGCTCTATTCGACGACGAGGTGACTACGGAGGAGAAGAAGGGCATGGTTGCTGCTCTTCAGGAGAGAGAAGGCAACGATGATCATCCAGTATGAGCGGAAGTCTCCCTGGATGAGAGCATTTCTCAGTTTTTCAAGGCTACTGGCATCTCAAGTAGTTTCTTGGCTAATGATCCAATTATGTGGAGGGCCAACACGGATGTCCAGAATGGATTGAAAATTGTTAGTCACTTCCATATAATTGAGGGAAAATGTAGTTCATGTCATGGCGATCAAAAGTCTCAATGACCACAACTCACAGTGGGCCAGGAGGCCACTTATTTTGGCCAAAAACCAACACAAAGATATTAAAAAACGTACTAAAATTATTGATAAGTATATATTTTTAATTATTCATATACCCAGCAATTTGTGTTTAATTTTTGAAAAATTCTTCTTATTTATTTATTTTGTGGACACATGGGAATTAAAAATTAGACTTTATTAGATATTAGATCTATATTAGATTTTATTATCACACTTTAAACATTTGTAGTAAACCGCCCACTTCCAATTCACTATTCCTCGACATTCCACCTCCTACAGAGTAAAATAAGGTATGAATGTGTTGTGCGTAATCTGAACTTCAAAATAGACCTGCTACTTTTTGCTACTTTTGCTAATTTTGCCTTGCAGCTTAAAGAAACGTTTATAAACAATAAAGCATCTCCACGCCCCGCTCCGCGTAAGTGAAAACGGATGACCGTCATGTGCGTGGCCGAATGTGTGCCGAGACATACTACTCCTCACGTTATTTGATCCGCATTGCACGTACTGTTGTGCTACACTAAGTTGTTTGAGCGAGTATTTTTCATATTTGATGCGTGTTTTCGTTTTACAATCAATAATGAATACTTTTACGAAACGGCAAATTCTTGAAAATATTCCCATTAATGGGGATCTATCTAAAGCCATGAATTATTTTCTAAGAGAATTAAGTATTCGCTAGGACGATGCTTGTCAAACAGGATTGCAGCATTTAAAAGCTGCTCTTTCGACTTTAAGAATTAAACGCAATAAAAAATGGATTGAAGTATGTAGAATTAAGAAGAAGTTCTAAAAGATAAATTTAAGTTGGCTAGATTCCGAGTTTACAGCTCCCGATATCAAAATTGTCAATGAAAGTGAGCAATCTTCTTTTTCTTCGGCGCCAGGTCGTCCTTCTCTGGAATTCGAGAAAAAATCGGATCGGTCAAAAAGGCAAGAGGCTGCAAATATCAGCGCGAATCTTGATCATGATCCACAAAGAATATTGCAGGCATGTCGTTGTGCAGCTAAACATTTGTATTCTGGGAACAAAGATTTGCACGCTGTTATTGGTCGAATTTTAGAAATTCCAGAATGTCCAAAAATAATTAGAATGTTGTTAGACACAATAACTCCAATCATTAAAAAAAATCCTGAAGAAGCTCTAGCATTTCTGATAGATAATTCTATGTCGAAAAATGTGTACACGAACATGCGTTTAGAGGTAAAAGAATGTGGAGCGGATATTTGGCCACCGTATAACGAAGTTCGCAAAACTAAATCTGAATGTGGACCACCAAAGGAAACTATTTCGATCCAGGAAACTGAAGTTGAAGTCTCATTGCAAGCATTACTGAACCACACTTCAGAAAGATTAATACAATTGCAACGAGCAATCATACTTCAAAATATGGAGTGTAAAAACAATACATTAATCGAAGCTGTATTACTGTGTTCCTGGGGTTTCGATGGAAGTTCAGGCCATTCAGAATATAAACAAAATTATTAGTCCAATGAATTTGATTTAAACATAAGCGAAGGCAACTTGTTTGCTACAACTTTTATTCCTCTCCGCCTATTAACAAAAAGTAACGATATTTGATGGAATAACAGAACATCACACAGTTCAAGATTTTGTCGCCCGAAAAAACATCAAACTATTAAGGAATCTGAATCTATAATCATCAGCTAAAAAAAATATAGAGGGACCTCAAAGTTTCGCATTTTAGTCCGCCATATTGGATCCGCTATTTTGAATTTAGAAATGACGACATCAAATTTCATATTAAAGACCCCGAAATCCCATTTATACCAAGTTTGGTGCATAAACATCACATTTTCGCATTTTAGTCCGCCATATTGGATCCGCCATTTTCAATTTTTAAATGCCATCGAATTTCGTATCAGAGACCCCGAAATCCTATTTACACCAAGTTTGGTGCAAATACCTCAAAGTTTCGCATTTTATTCCGCCATTTTGAAGTATTAAATTTTGACATCAAATTCAGCTTCAGCGACCCCAAAACCCCTTATACACCAGGTTTTATGCAAATATGACAAAATCTTGAATTTTGGCCAAAATGAGTGGCCTCCTGGCCCACTGTGCAACTGTACAAAATGAGGTTCTCGTTGTGTAATTGGGGTTCAAATAACACTATGTGTTGATTCTAAAATGGCCAATTTTTAGAGTGCATGACATTTTTCTCTCTAGATACCTGCGGAGGTTAGCTCCAGTTAAGCCAAAAATATATGCGCAGTAATCCTTGGTAGGTCGTCGGCATGTGCAGTTGGATATGGGGGCTCGTACGCTTGCGCAGTTTATCATGATGTGCTGTAGATTTGCGCAGTGGTTTATGGTGGTCTGTAGACGTGCGCTGGTTGAGTGTATGCGCTATATGTCACCGTAACAATCATGGTTTGAACTATGGTGCAGGCCACAATCACAGCCATAAATTTAGGTATTTATATTATAAAGATAGTTTTATTTTTAAAGTTGCACCTCAATAATTTTTCAGGAAAGCGTTTTATGCTAAATAGATCGAGACAAACGTTGTAGGGTTTGCAGGGAGGCATGCGATAATGACCTTGACTTTGACCTTGGCCTTTATTCTTGAGACTGGTTTGACGGTTAACTTGAATTTTTTGAATAGAAGCACCCTTTTTAACACCGGAAATGTAACACTAGTGTGAGAAATTCTGCGTTCTATACCTCTATTTTACTGTCGCAAACTAATATCCCTGGGGTGTAGAGGTCATGTAGGGATCATACAGGTTACTCATTGAACTACAGATTTTAGATGTAGCCTCCAGGATCCACGACGAGAACGTAGAAGGTTGGATTATGAGACCCCACACAGTCCAGCCAATTAAGGCAAGACGGGTTGCCCAGTCGGTGAAGACAAGGCGCTGTTGCCCAGCCTATTAAGGCAAGACGGGTT
>CAKNXH010059404.1:41462-93451 GCA_932178445.1 Andricus quercusramuli
TATAATTGCAACAATTTACATATTAATTTTGTTTCCTTTATTAATTAAAATGCCATATTACTTTAGCATTACTTTACCATTACTTTATCGTTACGCTGTAGCGTAATGTTTGCGTTCGACCGGTCCGCCAGGGATAATCTTTGAAACTGCTCTCAAACATTCTCCCATTATCTTTCGTTTTTCCCTAAAACGCGTTTTCATGAAAAACCAATAGAAAAACAAACAGAAATACGTAAATAATTATTACAGTAATTATTTAAGTATTTCTACTTGTTTTTCTATTGGTTTTTTCAATTTATTAAGTTTTTTAATTAGGTTATCTACAAATCATCTGGATATCACCTCAACCATCTATTATCTTATCTTAAAAAAATGCGGGCTCGTTTGATGGCGCTCTTAAAGCATTGAGTTACCACAGCCTGGGCCTGGCGAGGGTCTCGCTCCGGTCAGAAGCTGTGAGTGCCGCGCGATCGCGCTATGGGAGGTACGCCTCCACGGAAAAACTAGAAATGGATCAGGCCCAGTCAACGAACCAGCTCCAGGTCTATTGGAAAAAAGAAGTGCAATAAACCACTGAAGGGTTTTTGCTTGGATTCCAATAATTACTGATAACTAATTCGGGTAACTTTATCCCTTTCCGTCAAAACGCAGTTGTGTTCTTTTCGAGGAAATTATTAAATTCACTCTAAATTTACCATTTCTCTACCATTAGCTTAGAGCCGGACTCTCTTCCACGAGAGGGCCTAGCACTTGTTTTTGCCTGAATAAAATTCTAATAATGGAATCTAACTGATCACCCCTCTAGCTTCGAGCCGGACTCTCTCCCACGAGAGGGCCTAGCACTTGTTTGTTTTTTTTTTAAGGAAATTATTAAATTCTCTTCAAATTTCACATTTTTCCACTATTAACTTAGAGCCGGACTCTCTCCTACGAGAGGGCCCAGAATTAGTTTCGGAGTAAATGAATATTCATTTATTGAATCTAACCGATCACCCCTCTAGTTTTGAGCCGGACTCTCTCCCATGAGAGGGCCCAGCACTTGTTTTGATCAAATGAATATTCATTTACTATATCTAACCGATCACTCTCTATAGCTTAGAGCCGGACGCTCTACCACGAGAGGACCCAGCACTTGTTTTGAGCAAATAAACATTCACTGATTGGATCTAACCGATCGCTCCTTTAACTTCGCACCGGCCTCTCTCCCCCGAGAGGGTCCAGTACGGGTTGAATCATAATAAATAAGGACCGCAAGTAAGTGCTCACCAGGTAAGCGGCGAGTCCTAGCCCAAGTGTATGGAAGGATGAGAAAACCCTCTGCCTTCCTTATTATCAACGCTCCGGAGGTTCACGAGTCCCCTCACGAAGCCAGAAAGTCCGAGACGACTAAAATTGGTAGACGTTCGACTGCCCACGATGAATCAGCCCCAACGCATCCTCTTCCGGGATGAGGCATAATAACGCCCTCGTTACTTATTAACCGCGAGCCACATTTAAATTAATATAGTATAATATCCTTGTCCGTCGATTTAAGTTATTGGAAAACATGACATTATAAGTTCAAGATACGTATTAAACTGAACTTGCCTATTATTCAATTGCCCTACTGATTAAGCTCACTATTTAAAATACCCCTTGATCCTCGAACAACTAAGTTAATCCGGAGCTGTTTCCGATTTCCTAATTTTTTCCTAAAATTCGTTTGTTGTTGTGTGTCAAAAGTACACTGCCTACACTTAACTCAGCGACCGCAATGCAGTCTATCAACAACCTTATTTAATTTACAATAATTTAAAAATGCTTACATTTATGGAACTCAAATCTTTATTATATTTCGAATTAACTTTCCGCGTCTCTTATCGATACAGTTTCAGTCTTCATTGCGTCAAATTTTCAAGAGAAAAATATATTCAAACATTTTCCCATAAGGTGTAATATGCTTCTGTATATAACCGTTACACTTTAAACTTTAAAATATTTTGAAATCTTATGAAATCCTCATAAACTCTTTGCTTAAACTCCCTGAAATTCTCGAAATAATTTCAAAATCGTTTTCAATTGTTTAAAATCCTGTAAAATCACGCGAACTGCCGAGAAATCTTGTGAATATCTTGGAAATCATTTGAAACGCTTTCAAATACTTGAGAATTCTCTAGAAATCCCTTGAAATCTCATGAAATATTATTCCTTAATATATCTTGAAATCTCTGGAAGTCTCTTGAAATCATTTGAAAATAATGTAAGTATTTTGAAATTATTTGAAAATCATGGAAATCGTTAACAGTTGTTTAAAATTCTTTAAAATCAGGCCAAATTTTTGTTTTCAAGTTAGGACGAGCACGGCTATAAGTCGTAGAACTTTGAAAACTGAATTTAAAATACATTACAAAGGAATATGAAACAGGTCTTGTCTCAACATTTCAGTCCCTCCAACGGCATTAATTTATGGTACCTTTTATTTTGAAAATGTTTATTCTAGGACTTCTCTATTAAAAAAATGTAGATTGACTATCGACTAAAAAAATGCCACGCTCACTAGCGGATCTGCATACAGTGTATAGAATGTTCATTACTCTGTGATCCTCGTTAAGTATCTTAGTTTTTAATTCTTCAATCCGGAACGTTATTCATATTAAAAATGTACAGTTTTGAGTGGTTAGTAAAGAAAATTTTTAAGTTTGAAAGATTCAAAATGAAAATTATTCAATTTAAATGGCTTTAATTTAAAAGAATAGACAATTTTAATTGATTTTCTTTTGGAGCTTTTCTCATTTTTAAGGCTATAAGGTAAACGTCCCAGTAGTCGTGACACCAATTTTCTTGCTTTTGATCTAATCTAAATTAATTGAAGTTCCATTTGATGTTCAGGCTTACTGGGACATTTACTTTACTGCATTAAAGTTTTACGTTATTTGAAATTTCTGAAATGTAACTGTTTTAATTTTAAATACTTCGAATTCAGAAGAGTTCCAGTTTAGAAATAATGATTGCAGCTTAAGTCTAAACTTTCAAATAACAAAATTTTGATCGTTGGAAGCTTGAAATGACCGGGGAAAACCGGTAAATGAACTAAAATTTTGCCTTATGATTTTAGTGGCCACCCTGAAAAGGCTATTTTCAGAAAACATTTTGACTCAGCCATTGAACAGATAAATGACAAGTCTTGACTTCGAAATCAACTCTAAAATAAAAAATGTGAATTATGTATTACCTTTAACTCGATTCACCACGCAAGTTCCATCGTTTGTAGATGAACTTAAATTCTGTATCGTTTGATAGACAGTGCATCCAATATCAACAACATCATAAATAATGAATTGTAAAGTGCATACGAGAATTAGAATAAGAATTGGCAAGCAGAAAGTGGTTTCAACGTCATCAAGGATATTGTTCACAGCTTCTGATAGCAGGTCGTTACTCATACTTCAGCGGAATTTAGAACGTTATTCTCTTAGTCTTTGGCCACATTGACTAAACAGACTTACAATATAACTTTCTTTCAAAATAGCAAGTCATTTGGTACTTTAAATTTTGCTTTTATTCCCCAGTATTGACTTTGGGACTATTGATCTAGAATAAACTACATTTCGGGAATGTCACTTTTGCAGTTGGTTGGAAAAAACAACAAGATACCTCAATTTTGCTTTTGTTTTAGATTCCAAAAGGAGAACATAGCACACGATAAAAAAAAAGACTTCAAAATAAAAGGAGGGTCACCGTTACCAACAGAAACTAGAGTTCCTCTAGGGAGAGTTGTGTCACGTTACCCCCTCCACTAGCCGCCGCGAAACAGGAATCGGTAATACGTAGCGAAGCGCGACAAATTTGAAGTATCCTAGGTGTCGTACTCAGCAAAATTTCAAGAAGAGTTTAAGTGTCGTATATTTTCGTGCAGTGTTTGTTGTGAAAATAAGCTTTTTTAATGAAAAAACAATGGTGTTAATAATGAATCCTGAAGAAATGGTAATTACCTAGTAAATATTTTTGTTAAATACTTTTCATTCGGTTTTATTTCCTTAAGTTCTCATAAACAGAAAAGTAAACACAAAAAATTAATTTTAACGTTAAATTTTCACAGGAGCAGATTTTGAGTAATATTCCAAGTGACTTTTTAAGAACGGTAAGAATATGAAGAGAACTTGCTTTTCTACGTTAACGAAGCTACTTTTGATACTTTCAAGAAATGAAACAAAAATTCAGATTATTGCACCCGGTTGTACAAAAATGTGGTAAAATGAATCTCTATGATTTCTTCCTACCACGATTAAATAAAGTCAAAAGCAGTCACATTTTGAAGTGTCACAATTTAAAAGGGAAAATATTGCGTCGATTTTTGCTCATTTGTCTAAGAATTTGTAATCAAGGTAAATCTAACGAAAAAGATATTGAAAACAAATATGCTAGCAAAAGCATGGCTATGCACATAACTTATCAATAAGAATTTAGGTGCTTAGATTTCTAAACTTGAAAGTGAACGAACTGTCCTCTTCTTTTAAGTGCAATATGTCTCCCAATATTACTTTCATATTATAATTTATAAATTTGAAATGTAATTTCGGAAGAACGTTCGCCTTCAACATGAATTCTCTGCGATAATTATTGTATAATTTAAAAAATTTAAATATAATTACAAGAAATCAGCAGTGAAAACTTCTTTACTTTATTTATTTAATTTACATTTCAGTTGTAACATAAATCCTCTCTTACTTTATACCTTGTTCTGAAATACTTATTTGAATAAAAAACAAGTTTTTAGGAATGGAAAAATCATTACACACACCAATAGTAAAAAAATGTTTTCAGCCTCATAAAAAATACTTCTTTTATATCTGATTTCTTAACCCTGTTTCGAAAAATATTATTTAATGCACTCTTTATTTTGGCCTTCTCTAGGATTGAATTAAATTTAATTTAATTTGAAATATTTTAATCGAAGTCGTTGAAAAAAGCCGTAACCTCACAATTTAATTTCTTTATTTTACTTCATAAACAATACAATTAGACATTTTTCCGCTGTGTCTTGTCTCATTTTAATTTTTTTTCGCGAGAATTAGAAAATTTGTAATATAAGATTGAATTTAGCCAATTTATTAATTAATATTTTAAAAATTCATGTCATCGAAAAAATTATTTTTTAATTTGCAATAATTTTCAATGATCGAATCCAAATTATAATTATTGTTATTCTACTTACTGTCTATTCGATGTTATAGCATTTACCCAACAGCCTTAAATAATAGTATCTGAAAAAAGTGTGCATAAAAAAAGATTCTTTACTTCTCAAACATTCTTATTTGTTACACTTACATTTAGAGAAGTTGTAGGCTCCGGAAGCTTCGATCATGATTCCTTAAAGAAACCAATCCCAAAGCTACTGGAACGTGTACGTCATCCGCTTCTGCTCCTTCTGTCCTAGAAGGTAAGCAAGAGCGGGAAATTTACGCGTGATAACATCGGGCAACACTGTTCCCTGGAGTCAGGTCTCTAGCCGCGGATGACCTTACGCGGCAGACAAGACAGTTGGAGATGAAGGTTTCACCTCTGGATACTTTTTTAGAGCTACCAATCTTTGTAGAATTTAAGAGGAACAGTGTTGACGGACCAGATGGAGTGATCCCAGGAGAACAGCCTTTTGCATCCGGTTCGCGATAAAATGAGCCTGACGCTGGCAAGCCGGAATCTTGTTGAGTTGGCTAATAAATGAAGCTTTCATACCTCCAAGGCAGCCGATTATGAGAATTATAAGATGGACTTTGTAGCCTTGGTACAGCTTACTCAGCTCGAAAAGAAGTGCTTTATATTTCGCCTGTTTTTCTCCCTCCTTTGCCGTGATATTACCATCGGCTGGTGCCGAGAATTCAATCACGTAAATGATCTTGTTCTTCAGATCTTGGAGGACAATGTCAGGCTTCGTAGCACTGATACGTTGAGTGGTGGAGAATGAGAAATTCCAGTAGATCTTACACCGATCATTCTCCACAACTGACTCGAGTTCCCCCTGGGCGTATGGCAAGACGGGCAATAGATCAACACCATAGAAATGCCTAAGATGGTAATATATCACTTTTAGAGCTGCATTGTGTCTCTCTATGTACGCGCAGCGTGCATATTTAGAGCATCCACTGAGAACATGTCCAAGTGTTTCGGGCTCTAGCTTGCACGCTCGGCAGTTGGTATCGCGTACAGGTATATTCATTATGCGCTCGCGGTAAACTAAGGTGTCTATGACGCCGTCTTGACAGGCAAAAAGAAATCCCTCGGTCTCCGATCTCAATCCAGCAGACTTGAGAAACATGTTGGTCAGACGCATCGAGAGCTCTTCTCTACGTAGGATGCCGTAGAACTTACCATGGAGGGGTTTCTCAGCATGTTCTCTTAGTAGAAGCGTATGCTCTGCTTCCTGTATACGACTTTTGAGCACCAGAGGTGTTAGTGATGCTAGGCCATGTGTAATGTCGCTGGAATCAAATGGGAGGTCAAGCTCCTCTGCGGCCCTATCTGCTGCATGGTATAGAAACACCGCAGCATTGGCGACTTCATGTTGATGTACGAGTCGCATAAGGGAATCCGTGCTTTTTAGAACTAAACAGGCTGTAGCCAGAACCGTTCTCCGATGAAGACACTCTAAGCTTAGCAATCCTCTACCTCCTTTATCGCGAGGGAGATATATTCGAGGTACGGAAGATCTAGGATGAAGACTTCGTTGAATTGTCATCATCTTGCGTGTGCTTCGATCAAGTTGTTTTAACTCATCGACGTTCCATTTTACTGCACCAAACGTGTAGAGCAGTATAGGAATGGCCAGCATATTGGTCGCCTGGATCTTATTCTTTCCAGATAATTCGGAAGCCCAAATTTTTCTGAGAATTTGGCGATACCTTTTTCCAAGGGCCGTTTTCAAGTTATGCACATCTTGGGTTTCCGCTTGCGGTATTCCAAGATATGTATATGTTTCTCCAATACCAAGATGTCGAATGGTATTTCCGCCTATGAGTTGCATGTGTTATTTGACTCTCCCCGGTTCGCCCCTTTGTTCTCAAAATCAGTCGTTCTCAAGTACTCTCAGAAGTCGGTCGTTTATTTGAAAATAGGGAAAGAATTTTTAAAAAGAAAAGTTTCAAAATATTTTAAAAGAAGTTTCAAAAATTTTCATTATTTGTCTATAAACTCTTTTTATGTGTGCAGATTTATTCAACAAAAGATTTTATAACCGCGTAATTAAAGTGAAACTTTTAATCTAAAAAAAAAAAAAGAGTTATTGGCTCGTGTTTTAGAGGTCGGCCGGCAATCGGCAAACGGGAACATATCAACTCCTATCTAATAGAACGCTGCTTAAGGCTGGTGACCTTCTCAGCAAAAATCATCAACCTATTGAGACTCTCGGTTTCCTTTCTCATGTCCTTACGCCCCCCCCTCCCCAGTAACAGAAGTTTTGGCGGGACTGACGTTACAGCTCGACTCCACCATACGACAAGTCACTGCTTGATTCGGACATGATTTCGACTCGCAAAACAAATCTCGCGCATACAGGTGATAGTTGGGAGTACAATCTAAACATGAATAATACAAACAATAAAGTAGCCTCGGAAAGGACTGAAACTCGGATTGACCAAAGGCATGCACACGGTAAACGTAAAGGCCGTGTTTCGGGCGATGAATGGAGACTGGGTGTTTGGAATGCTAGAGGAGTGAATGATCTTAAGATAAGAGAACTACGAGAAACTATGCACGTAAGGAAACTAGACATTCTTTGTGTACCTGAGACGAAGAAAAAGGGTCGCGAATTTATAAAAATAGAAAATGGGTTGTTGGAAGGCGGTTGTGAAATATGGTCAGGAGTAGATAGCGAATCACATCGTAGTCAAGGGGTCGGTTTAATTATGAATGAAAAAGCAAGACAGCATCTCATAGGGCATAATTTTGTATCACCCAGATTGCTATGGGCTAGAATGAAGGTAGGAATCAGAAGATTATTTATCATAGCGTGCTACGCACCAGTTGATAGCGATTCGAGGGAAGTTAAGGACGCCTTCTGGGACACTTTAAATGATACAATAAGTACTTGCGACCAAGGTGAAAGAATAATTTTGTTAGGAGATATGAACGGATGGGTCGGCGTCCAACGTCAGGATACAGATACAGGAGGGGTACTAGGTAATTTTGGGGATCCAACAAGAAAAAATTATAACGGGGAAAAATTAGTTAGCTTATGCTTAGAGAAGGACCTATTTATTACAAATACTTGGTTTCGACATAAAATGATCCATACTTACACCTGGTGTAAAGGAAATAACCGCAGTATAATTGACTTCGTTATTGCAGATGAAAGACTAAGAGAACTAGTTACAGATACAAGAGTCATGAGGGGGGCCGAATGCAATACTGATCATTACCTTTTAGTCTCCAGGATGAACTTAGGGCGGGGTGGAGAAGAAAGAGAACCAAACAAACGAAACAAACGCGAATCAAGGTCGAAAATTTACAGAAACCGGAATTACGAATAGATTTTCAGAATAAGATAAACGAACGCATAGATAAGGCAATTTGGGAGTCGCTTGAAAGGAACAAAGATGTAGAAGGTGCGTGGGCTTTATTGCGGGATACCATTGTTGAAACTGCGATTGAAGTGTGTGGTATGGCGAGGGTAGGAAAAAAGTCTGGCGATGCGTGGTGGAACGATGAAATTGCGGCAGCCCAACAAGAAAAGAAAGAAGCGTACAAAAGAACGTTGAACATGACAGGTCTTAGCGATGAGGAGAGAAATAGACTCAAAAATGATTACAGACACAAAAAGAGGAAAATTAAACGTCTAGTCAAAGAGAGTAAAGAGAAAACCAGAACAGAAGAAGAGAACAAAATAAAAAACTGCTTTGAAGGAATTATGAAACTATTATTTAAAGAGATGAAGGGAAGTAAAAGTACAGAGTTTTTTAGCATGAGAAACAGCAAAGGTGAAATGCTATATGATATAGACGGGATAGTAGACGCTTTAAAAGACTCTTTTGAAGAACTATTAGGAGGTGAAGATATAGGGCAACAAAACTACGACATTGAACATAATACAATAGAAAACCCAATTGAAAAAGTCAGTGTCACTGAGGTAGGAGATATAATTAAGAACTTGAAAAACGGTAAGGCTGCTGGTTTAGACAGTATTAGCGCTGAAATGCTTAAATACGGTGGCGAGTACATACCTCACAGGTTGTGCGAATTGATAAATTTATGTTTCGAGACAAGAGAAATCCCAGACGATTGGAGAAAGGCGATTATTGTACCAATATATAAAAAGGGAGATAAAAACAACTGCAGTAATTACAGAGGTATCAGCCTACTAAGTACCGTAAGTAAAATATACTCAAAAATACTTATTCGTAGGGTAATGGAAATTACAGAAGAGAAGATATGGGAAGTCCAAAGTGGATTTATGCCAGGAAGATCATGTACAGATCAGATATTTAGCCTAAGACAGATCACAGAAAAAAGCTTGAGAGTAGGAAAGAAAGTTTTCTGTGCATTTATTGACCTAGAAAAAGCTTTCGACACGGTAAATAGAAGTAAACTTTGGGAAGTCCTTAAAGAGTATGGAGTGAATGGAGGGCTCCTACAAGCAATAAAAACAATATATACGGGTAGTAAAGCAAGTGTAAGGGTAAATGGGAAACTGAGTGACTGGTTCGATATTAGGCAAGGCGTGAAACAAGGATGCGTTATGTCCTCGTTGCTATTTATCATATTCATGGATAAGTGTCTAAGAACTGCCCTCTTCAACGAAAAAGGTATAGATCTCGAAACCGTCAAAGTACGTGGGTTGGCTTTCGCAGATGACAAGATTATTATGGCAGAATCAGTCGAAGACTTGCAAGGAATGTTGAATAAACTTAACACAAGCATGAAGAACATGGACCTCAAAATTAACGTGAATAAAACGAAAGTCATGGTTTTTGAGGGAAAAAGTGAGAAAACAATATGCAACATTGTCCTAAATGATGTGAGATTAGAACAAGTTGACAAGTACGTATATCTAGGTAGTCTATTCACTAGCGACGGAAAAATAGATGGGGAATTAGATAGGCGCATAAATAAGGGTAAGCAGGTTATCGGTAGAGCAGGATCCATCCTCACGAATAAAAACATATCAAAAAAAGCTAAAATGGCCATACATAATTCCATATTCGTACCAACTGTACTATACGGTAGTGAGGCATGGACCTGTCAAGAAAAGGACAGGAGAAAAATCAACGCGATCGGCATGAAACCTCTGCGCATAATATGCGGAAAAACACTGATGGACAAAGTCCGAAACGAGATAATCCTCAAAGAATGTGGTACAGGAGACACGCTAGTTGACATATGGGAAAGAAGTCAGTTAAGATGGTTCGGACATCTTGAAAGAATGAAAGATGAACGACTGACGAAGCAAGTATATAAAGGTAAAGTAAATGGCAGAATGCCCAGAGGTAGACCGCCGAAAGAATGGTTAGAATCTGTAAATGAGACATTGATCCGAAGAGACATAAGAAGTCATAGGAACAGAAGAGCTTGCATGAAGAAATGCATGGACGTAAATGAAGCTAGAGTAGTATGCCAGGACATAAATGTGTGGCGACAAATAGTTTATAAGCAGAGTGACAATAGAGTGAATGATGCCTGAAACAAAGACCTTGGATACTAATGGGCCCAAGTGGGGAACCATACATAACAATTTTGTGAGGCTCCTCACTTGGGGTGATCGCTAGAGAGATTGATCAGCAACCTGGGTCGGAGCAGTGTTGCGGAGTGAACGTGTTATTTGAATAAATAACACGAAAACTCCAGATCAATCTAAAATATCTATACCATAACACATATAACTATATACCTATCTATCTTATACCATATAACGACCTACTTTACACCTATATACCCATCCCACTACTTTCCAACCGAGTAAGTCACGCCTACCCCGAAAGGGAAATGGCTTAATGGTATAATAATAATAATAATAGTTGAACATCCTGATCGTCACTGGATGATGTAGTTTCTAGTCTTCCTTGGTGTAGGTGGACGCAGGCATACTTGTCCAGTCCGAAGCTCATGCCAATCGCTTTAGAATACCTATTTACCGCATCTACAAGGATGTTAAGGTCCTTTTTTGAGGAAGCAAAGAGTTTAAGGTCGTCCATGTATAAAAGGTGGTTGACCTTATATTCTCCTCTGCTCGGCGGGCCACATAGGTATCCAGAGCTTTTGCCTCGGAGCACAATAGATAGAGGCAAGAGGGAAATGCAGAAAATTATCGGACTTAGAGAGTCTCCTTGAAAGACCCCCCTCTTATATGTGACAAAGGAGCTCAAGGAGCTTGATAAGAAGCTCATGGTTCGTGTTATCGAATGCCTTACGGTAATCAATCCAAGCCATGAACAGATTGCGTCGATACCTGATCGAATCCTGGGTAATACACCTGTCTATTAACAGGTTCTCCCTGCAACCTGCCAGCCCTCTCTTGCATCCACGTTGTTCGACTATTGCACTCCATACCGGCTCGATAGATGTCAATATCCTCTCTTTGAGGATGCCAGTGAATAGCTTGTAGCTGGTGTTTAAACAAGCTATGGGCCTGTAGTTCTTTGGACATGACAAATCTCCGGCCTTAGGGATCAAAACCGTGCGTCCTTCCACTAGCCACTGCGGGACGGGTTGTTCTCCGTTTAAGAAAGTAGTAAATATACGAGCTAGATGTTGGTGCGTAGAAGTAAACTGCTTCCACCAAAAGTTGTTGATTTTATCTGGCCCTGGCGCCGAAAAGTTCTTAGTTCTAGCGATAACTTTCTTCACTTCTTCAGCAGTAATTAGTGGACACTCTTCCTCTGGATCTTGTAACCTTTGCCTTTGGCAAAAGTTACGAAAGAGTGATATATCGGAAGCGTCTTCATTTAGCTGATAAGTATCTCCATATACTTGCTCCCAGAAGATTTGAATCTCTTCTCGACTAGGCGGATTTTTAACTACACATGACGCTTTATTGAACAGACGGGAAGGATTAGTAGAAAAGGTGGAATTTTCCTGAATCCACTTAACTCGCCGTTCAAGGCGCTGTTTCGCTGTTGAAAGAGATCTTACTTTTTGCGTCCAGTGCTGCTTGATGGTCGACAGTTTACACTTGTTCAGCGTGTGATTTGCTTTCCTCAAGTTTCGAGCAAGTGCCCTAACTTTTGGAGTGAACTTTTTATTTGCTGTTATGTAGCTAATCACGCACTGAACATTTGATGCATGCCGTCTCGCCGTTTCAATTTTGAACTGAAGCTGTGCAATACGCTCGCGTGTCTTACTCAGACGTACCGAAGTTTCGTTACTTCTATCGTCGCTAAGCAGGGAGACCGCCTTCTCGTAAACTACACAGTTCAGATTCCAAAGATTAACATCTTCGGGGAGCAAATCGCGGAGAGCAGTATTAGCTTCAGCTAATTTGTCCATCCTGAGGAAGACTTTTTGGTGGATAGATCTCCTACTTCTCATGTTGACATTATCGGCTATCTGCAAAGGTGGTCTTGCTGGAACGGGTGGAATGTTCACTGGAGGATGTTGCTCCTCTTCCTGTTGATAAACAGCTTCATATCCGTTTTTTCGCAAGAAGGATACCTGATCTCTCAAATACTGAGGCGTTTTATGAGCATATTCCGGGTGCATATTGCCCCAACGGTCATGCAACCTCTTCATGAATCCTCTCCGCGCCGGCGAGCTTCTTTGCCAACAGGTAAGAAGGTCCCTCCTGAGTTGGTCCGACCATTTAAATCGATGTTCTCGCGTTTGTCCGGGGTCATTGCCTGGTCGTCGCCTCGGTTCGTTCCTATTGCCACTCCCAACTGAACCATGGCCTCCATCCGAGAGAGGCCTATTGTGGGTGGCACTGCGCGATACTTGTGTCGTAACCGCATAATTCGTTGCATTGGGGAGTTATTATTATTTGTTTAAGCTTCTTCTCGGGTGAACCCGGTTTTTCGTCATAGCCACGGACTAAGTCAAGTGACTGATGATATGAGGATGTTATATGTTAATTTATTACGATGTTAGAAATCATTTGCAATGATGTTGTAGGTACAAAATTAGAAGCATGGTGTAGTTTGCAGTTTGTTTTTACCGCTGTTATCCCTACACAGCGGCCGCGAGTGTTGGAGGTGACAACAGTCACCTCTGGATGCTTTCTTAGAGCTATCATGTGTCACGCCATAGGTTGTTAGTCGCTGGCTTCCTGATGGTCTAGGAAATTTCTTACAATGCGACAGGTGTTTAATAAAACCGCCTTCTGAGCTGCCGCCAGTATCCTACTGACTTCTAAATGCTCAAGATGTTCAGTGCATCTTGCATGCACATTGCCTGTAGCCGGGATCACAATAGGATGAATAGATGCATGTTTTACATTCCTCCAAATTGCCTTTACGTCATGCCTCAGCTCGCTATACTTATGAATCTTGGTTGTATAGGTTGCCTGCAAATTTCGGTTAAGCGGACAAGCAATGTCGATGATGTAGAGTCTTCCACCTTTTTTCTCTCGCATCGCGATGTCAGGTCGATTGGCTCGGATGTAATGATCTGTCTGGATAGTCACATCCCAATATAAAATGTAATCTTCATTTTCTAAAACGGGCATTGGAATATATGTATAGAAAGGCATCCATTCTGTTAAGAGTCCTAGGTTTAGGACAAGTTGTTGATGTATAATGCCCGCCACATCATTATGCCTGTGCGTATATTCTCTTTGGGCCATTACGCGACAACCATCAATAATGTGCTCGATGGATTCGTTGGTATCTCCACATAATCGGCACCGGTCAACCACGTCTTGATGTAACACGTGTTTGCGATGATTTCTGGTGCTGACAACCCTATCCTGAATCGCAATGACGTATACTTCCGTTTCTGGATACAGGACTCCCTTCCTCAGCCAAATATTGGATGCCTCATTATCTACTTCATATTGATCTAACGTTTTGGGGTGTTCGCCGTAGATGGATTTTTGTCTCCATTGCGTTTCTAATTCCTCTATGGTTTCTGCCCTGATATTCAAGGCCTCCTCTGATCACAAATTCAAGGGCGTGTAGTCAAGATCCGCTTTACAGATGGTGTTGTAAAGCGCACCATCTCGCTTGCTGTTAAAATAGTCCCGCAACTGTATAACTTGTGACCCACGCAGTTTCCTGACATCTACAATGCCCCTACCCCCTCTATGTCGTGGTAGAACTACCCTTCCAATCACCGAATTACTTTGGTGCATCCGGTGTTTCTTCATTTCTACGCAGATGATTCTGTTTAATCGTTCGAGGTCGGTGTTCGACCATTTGATGAGCCCAAAGTAGTACGTGAGAACAGGGATGGCATAGGTTTTGATTGCCCTGATCTTGTTTGCCGAGTTAAATGAACTCTTCAGAACCAATCTGATTCTTGTAGTGAAGGCAGTCGTTAGGCTTTTCTTAACTATCGTATGCTGAATACCCTTGGATTCGAGAATACCCAGGTATTTATATGACTCGCCCTCAGCCATTGCCTCGATGTTATTCACGAAATCGTTCTCTTGTTCTGCGGTCCCTAATTTTCCTCTGATCAATTGCACTGATCTGCATTTATCTAGTCCAAACTCCATATTGATATCATTGGTAAACTGCTTTGTGACATCGATCACTTGCTGCAGTTTCTTGTCCAAACTAGCGTACAGCTTCAGGTCATCCATGTATAGAAGATGGGTCAATTGATGACCATTCTCCTTATCATGTACTCTGAACCCATGAGACATGCTATTCAGAGTTTTGCTCAATGGGCTCAACGCTAAACAGAAACATAATGCACTGAATGAGTCTCCTTGGAATATACCCGTCGTAATGCGTATTGATCTCGTTATCCTTGGTTGTCCATGAACAAGATACTTGATTCTTGTACCCCAAAGCATCGTCGCACGACTTAGGAAGTCAATGATGCGTGGACAAATTTTGTATATTTTTAAGACTTCAAGCAAATAGTCAGGTGGTACGGAAGGAAACGCTTGCCTGTAGTCAACGTATGCACGGAAAAAATAAGTTGTCGAAACTTCACTTGACTAGTCAACCATTCTAGGATAGGCCACTTTTTTTTAGAATCTCGTATAATTTTGATTAAAGAACCGCAGACTTCATCGAAGAAGTGAAGAAAGTCATCGAATTATTGGAAGACAATCTAGGAACATTAGTTTTCGAATTTTTATTCAGCAGATTTTGACAAAGTTCTAGACAAGCATTCAATTTTTCATAAAAAGTCCTCCAGGTTCCAGAAGATTTGGAATACAATAACTCTAGCACAGAAACGAATAACTGATTTATAATTTGTCGAAGAATTCGTTGACTGTCTTCTACATATCTATATATTCACAATGTACAGTCACATTGGGTGCTTGTATTAACACGCAGTGACGCTCAGGTGAAGTGGTATATGTATAAGTCTGAATTGAGTCGCGATCACCGGCAATGAACAAATGAGCGCGGATTTAAATTTGGTTCTTCACTGGGATTTGTGCAAAATATTCAATGTCTTGAGTTAGCCGAGGGGTCTAGTTGTTAGGCATAAGTTGCGTTTGATAGGTGTTAGGTAGTTCGAATCCCGCCACAAAATTTCTTTCGATTTTTCATAGGTTCGTGTGTATCTGTAAAAATAAATATGTCTTAAGCGTGAGTGTATGTGAATAACAATATAGTAAATATAACCGCGAAATATATATATATTTTTAACTTGGCTATACTGTTTTCTAAAAACTCGTTAGGAGTCATCGAAAGTTTCATTGACTGGCTTCGAAGCATTAGTGTATCAGTGTTTCAAGAACTCTATTCCTCTGGTCTTCAGATTTCCATTGAAATTATTTTGTACTTTTGACAACTCTTTCTACTTTTTAAACATGTATCAATCAAGGTTTGTAAGACGATTCTTCCAATTTATGACATACGTTTAACCCTATCCTAGAGTGTTTGACTCTGCCATTCAAAATTTCAACAACTAATTTTTTCCGGGTGCCATGTGCAAGTTTCTTTGATGTTTACGAGCTTGCGTCATGGCAACAGCGTCTATGGCGACTAGATCTTTACGGCCTCGCGAGTTTTTACAACATCCTTTTTGTTCTTCTGTAAGGATGCCATTCTCGTCGCAGTGAGAATATACCTTATCTGATATGATAGCTGTAAGACATTTATATATTCTTGGAAGACAGGCTATCGCTCGAAATTCAGCCGGATTTTGAGCGTCTGGTTTTTTAGGCAACATATACGTAGTACCCTGCAGCCTCAGATAACAAAATATCGACACTGGGCCCACATGGTGCGTGCACGATGTGCAGAATTGTCGACACGTTGTGATGGCGAAAATGCCGACACATGTAACCTCATATGCGTCGCATATGCGCCGCACGTCGTGTCGACACAGCGTATCGACACACTGCCCTTACAATGCATCCACATATGCGACGCACGTCGTGTCGACACGCGTGTGTCGGGAAAAAGCCCTTGCATAATTATAATAATTTAAAACAGTTTATTATTAATTGAGGGGCCGGATTAAATAAGGGGACATAAATATGTCCCCTTATTTGATCCGTCCTCTCAATTAAAAAAGTTTCAGGAACAATATAGCAAAAAGGGAAGTTAAATTAATATATATTCAGCAATATATTTTATTAATTCTATTCGACTTTTGAAGTTTCCCATGTAAAATGAATAAGGAAAAATCAGTTTTTTGAGTTTTTGGAATAATTACTTGAAACCAAAAATGTCAATTTTTTATGAAATCGACCTTTTGGACACTTTATTCTCGTTTTTTTCTACTTGAAATTATTTCTATTAGTATAGTGTATAGTGGAATACTTATCAGCATTGGTTAATAAATTTTCGATTATTTGAACTAGTTTATTTTTTTCGACATTTCGTTTTTTCCTAAAAATTATTACTATTGGTCTAGTTGAATGTTTATTAACATTCGTTTAGTAATTTTCAATTATTTGAACAAATGGAATTTGTTTCAATAATTTTTTATTTTTAAAATTTTTTTAAATAATAATGATGACTACTTCTTTAGTGGAATATTGATCAACACTGGTTACTTAATTTTTAATTGTTTAAACACATTCCATTTGTTTGAATAATTTTTTGTTTCAAAAATTTTTGTTTTCAATGAAAAATATTACTGAATTATCATTAAGTGACATGAATTTATTTTCAGATATTTTCCGATTGTTGAGGTTATAAATTATTATTTATTTTCAACAACCTTTAATTTGTTTTAACAATATTTTTTTCACCAAATTTGTTAGTTTTTTTTCTGATATTGATATTAAAACTTCTGATTGTTGAAAAAAATAATTTTGTTATATTTCTGAATTGGTATTAAACAAATGGAATTTGTTTACATATTGTAAAATTGATTAACCAATGTTGATAAATATTCCAGCAAAGAAATGGTAATATTTTTTTATTTTGAAAAATTTCGAAAAAAATATTATTTAAACAAATTCCATTCGTTTAAATAATTGAAAATTAATTAACCCATTTTAATAAATATTCCACTAGACCAACAGAAATAGTTTTCAATAAAATATCGAGAATAGAGTGCTCGAAAAGTCGATTTGGAATCATATGGGGGGGGGGGGGGTCGTTGGCCTCTAGTATGAAAATAAATTTTGCCATGTGTTTTTGGACCTCCATAATATACCTGCAGTTTTTTTAAAATGAAATTTACAGGATTCTGTGATACGTTGGAAAAGCATAAAAATGCACATCAGGTCCAGTATTTTTTAAACTGTTAAAGCATTTTACCACACAACTATTCGAATTGCCCTTTCTAGCTTTTTGACTGCGTTCTGTCGCTTCTGCCATGATGAACAAACCTAAGAAAAAAGTTTTTCCACATAACATAGCGAATTGTTAAAAAAGAGTTTCACTTAAAACTCAATACAATTAATAAAATACTCAATGTCATTCAAATTAAAATAAAATATACTCCATAACTAGCATTACTTTTACAAAAGTAGTAGATCGTATAAATATGCAAATATATATATAATATTACTTATCCAATTAACACAATAATTTGTCCTGATACCTTTTTCGAAAAACAAGAGTACTGGCATACTTTATGTGATATTTGTAATCCGATGGGAGATCTGTCATAGACAGAGAAATTCAAAAATCAACTCCGTTCAAACCGTTTAATGAACTCGAGCAAAAGTTTTTTCCCCTAAATCGAGATTTTATCAGTTTTCCTACATACACCCTCATTATCCGATAGTTAAACTCTTATTTTCAGTAAAAATTTATTTATTTTCAATCGCATGTAAACAAGTGGACTGCCCGCGCTCGCCATATTTGATCGAATAACTGCGCGTGCGCTGACAAAACGGGAAAGCTTGTCGCCTCATATATAACGTTGTCGCCTCCGAAAACGGAGGTGACAACGACGTCCGAAAACGGAGGTGACAACGTTTTGCCTATTTTTCGATGTAAATCCATTTTAGATGGACTTTTATAGCATTTGGCGAAAGAACGTTCGGAGGCGACAACGTTCATCGTTTATCAGCAGTATCACCTACCTAGTTCGGGTATATATCACCGGCGCTAGTGTCGCATACTAGCAGATACAAACTGTGCGTTCTCACCGCCAGCATATATAAGTCTAATCACAGGTAAGAAGCACACCTTCCCACCTCCGTGATTTGGCAACACTGCATTTACTCTTAGTGAATTGGTAGGTGCCTTTCGCCGGCCGAAATTTGAAAACTATCAAATAGTAAGATTCAATCGTGAATATAAAAGCTTGAAAAGGGTTCAATTTTTATAAAAATAAGTATCTTTATGTTTTTGAGGCCGCTGAATTCAAATTTGGTATCAGAATTCCAAAATGCAAAATGGCCGATACCAACATTTGAAAATCGTTGAATTTTTATGCAAATGAGTGTTTGTAAGTTTTTTAGGTCGTTGAATCCGAATTTGGTATCAGACTTCAAAAATTCAAAATGGAGGATATCATATCACAAATAAATTTTTTTTTAAATGGTTGAAATTTTATGAAAATTAGTATTTATACGTTTTTAGGGTATCAGAATAGAAATTTTGCTCTAAAATTTCAAAATTTCGAAATTCTAGAGATTTTTTGGGGTCGCTGAATACAAGTGTGAAAGTAAATTTCTTTCAACTGTTTTTTTTTTAACTAATCTATTTCACTTGGAATTTTAAGTTCTTTTTTTCTTGTTGAGAATTGATTTTTTGACTGAAAATGTTACTGCTTGGTTGAAAATCATTCCGTTTTTGTTGAGGATTCATCTGTTCTATTCATAATTTGTCGTTTTCTAATTTAATTCGACTGTTTTTGTCTTCAAATTAAAATCTCTTTTGGTTGAAATACTACCTATCCAACATATTTCAACAGCATATTTCATTAAGAATACTTTTTTTGCAGAAAAATCAACTACTTGGTTTAAAGTTGAACTATATTGTAAATAATGAATTTTTTGGTTGAACATACATGGTTTTAATTTAAAATTCACCTAGTTCGTCGTAAATGAACTGTTATGTAAAAAATTTGTCTTTTTGGTTCGAAAATTTTGTAGAAAAGTTGACTAACAACTTGAGAATTTATGGTTTGTTGAAAATTCATATTTTTGATTGATAATTGAACTGTTAATTTGAAAATGTGACTGTTCTGTTGGAATTCCGTTTACTGTATGTGAAAAATTCAAATATTTTGTCATAAATGTACTGTTTTGTTACAAATCAATAATTTTGGTTTATACTTAAACTACTCATCTAAAAATGTAACTATTTGCTTGGAAATTATTTTTTTTCAATTAATTTTTTTTAACTGAAAAGTTAGTTTTTCCACGTTTGGTTCAAAATGTATCCCTCACAAGTTTATGATTCAACTATTTGGTCGACAATTAATTTTTTTCAAGAATGCGTCTTTTTTTTATATCTAACATTATTCTGATTTGTTAAAAAATCATCATTTTGTTTGAGGATGCAACTATTTTGTCAAGAATTTGTAATTTGTAATTTTCCATTGGAGTTAACTGGTTGATAATTTGCTTTTTTCCGTTAAAAAGTTGTTTCTTTAACTGAAGATTTAATTATTCTACTTTTTTGGTGAGAATTTATCTTTTTTAGTTAAAAATTCAATCATTTGGTCGCAAATTAACTTTTTCGTTAAGAATTAATACTTTTCGTTCCCAATTGAATAACTTTTTTCAAAATATCTATTTTTTTGGAAATCCTTTTGTTTTTGTGGAAAAATAATTTTTTTATCTCAAAAGTTTCACTCCACTGGTTGATAATTCTTCTTTTTTGTTGAAAATTAATTTGTTTAAATTGAAATTTCAACTATTTGTAGTAAATTGATTTTTTTTTTAATTTTAAGTTTCAAAATTCATCTTCTATGGAGGATAAGTAATTTTACATGGTTAAAAATTCATCTTTTTGGCTAAAAATAATCTTGTTGGTTCAAAGTTCGCCTTTTTGGCATGAAAGTTCAACTCTTTGGCTTAAAATGCAACTACTCAATTTTTTTGACGATAATGTTGGCACTTAATGTATCGATAAGGATTAACATTTCATTTTTTTGTCTGAACTTGCTCCATTTGGTGAAAAAATATGGGAATAATTTTTCTTTTAGAATTCGCATTAAAAAATATTAATACATTAACAATTATTAAAAAAAAGATCTAAGAATGTTACGAACCAATTCACATAGCTACATAAAATTTCCTTCGCTCATGAATTAACGTAACATCAAATATTATTTCATGCTATGTTTATTCAAATACAGTGAATAGAAGTTTAGGCACCTTTTACCGGGTGTTCTATGTAGGAAACAAAAGTGTTATTTTTATTGTACGTGACAAAGAGTCGTATCGGAAAACGAAAAACACCTCTAGATTCGTTTCCGAAATATCTAGATGCCGTTTTTTGTTTGTTTTTTGTTTAAACAGTTTTCAAACAATTACATTATTTTTTATAGTTCTGCAATTGTTAAAAACAAAGTAATTGTCGGATTGAAAAATGGACAATACTATTGCAGTTCTTTCGAAAATATCTCGATGCGACTTTTTTTTCAAAGCATTGGTTGAACAATGAGGTCATTTGTTGTTTATCGTACATTTGCTGTGTGCCTGTAGATATGTATTTGAAACATGCAGGCTTTTTCATTTCGGATTGAACAATTTTTAATTCGGAATAAACATAAGAGGTCGTTCAAGTATTACTGCATTTTAAAATTCTTCAAAGTGAAAATGTACGCTCATAAATATAGACCTGAAATGACATTTTTTTCAAAGTAGAAGCTTTCAAAATGTATTTTATTATAATTATTTTTTCTTGACATTACTTCACCAAATTTTATTTTACAAATTTGACACCTATGAAGTAGATAAATTTCGTGCACGTTAGAGGTTTTTGCTGGGGCTTTGTTTTTTTAAATATTTTTTTCCATAATCAATTTGAGAATGTATTTCAAATAGAACACATTATGAATCGAGGCCTTTAACATCAGAATAACTGGACAATCGTCCAACATTTGGAATGACAATGAAGTTGAATGAACAAATAAAAAATACGTTAATAATAACCTAGTAATATAAGAAGACCCTGCATTTTCATAATAATTTTTTTATTTAAATTGATTTTATGGGTCTTCAAAGTTGAAAAGCTTTGAATTTCAGAGTAATAAATTAGATCGAAAAATTTCCCAACTGGAACCCAAACTGACAAGAGATTAATTTTATTATTCGAGAACTCAGTAATTATATTAGTGTAGTCGCACTATTTATAATGTCCAGTTTCAATAGCTCAGGTACACCCACCTCATCACTTAGGTCCTAGTCTGCACCGGTTGCTCTTCTGAGCTCTCATTCGCCGACCCTTGCCTGTGGGGGGTCCTTTGTACTAATGAGGAGTGAAATACGAAACATGATTTTTTTTAAATTTTACAATTATTAATTTAATAATATTATATTAGAAGTCTATGTTTTTTTGCGATTTCAACGATATGTCACTTATGGTAAATAGCGAAAAATTAGAATCTTTCCAATCCACCCCGTGTTCGAGTAATCTTTATCAAAATTAAATGTATTATTTTGATTCAAAAAAATATATATTATTCACATTTAGCTACTTTTTGGGTTAGGAAGAAGTCACTCGTTGATTTTTTCAAATTAATTAGGATGTATGTAAAATATTTAAATGATCACTTTTCTTCAACTTATTTGTCACATAAATATAGTAAATCATTTTATTTTTATTTCGAAATGTAATTTAAAAAACTCAAAAGTAAGAAAAATATGAGATTTTACATAAGTTTCAAGTCCATATATATGGCAAACTTCAATGTCGTGAAAAGTAGACTAGTGGAAATAGCTAATCAATTAACAAAAATTCTGAAGGTCTTCAAAAAAATTGTATATTTTTTTTCATATGTTGAACATAAAATAAAATTTTTCATAATGTGATCGGGTCGGCAATTTGTTTTTAAAGAATTAAATTGTAAAATTTGCCCCTCATTGTTTCACGAAAATTCAGAAAATTTTGCAAACTTGAGTGAGTAATTATACACTCAGTCTCTATCCTGTATCAAATTTGCGAAACTTTCATGATGCGGCAACGTTATTAATTATAAACAAATTAATATTTTTTTAATCACTCCTGAGCGAAAATACCAAAGATTTTGCAAAATGTTGTTTCTGCCTTTATCCATTGAGAAGAGACTATTGTATGATTTGCTAAACTAAATACAAAACGCAAATTATCATTTTTTAAATAATTGTTATATTTTTTGAAATTGAATTGAATTGTTTGAAATGTTGTGATCTGAAATTATGAAATTTGCAAAACATTGCTCGGCGCTAATAGTGATTCATTCGAGCGACACGATCCGAGAAACGACCAAAAATATTTTCGTTTATCGCCTTGACAATCGAGCTGTCATCTCATGTCGGTTCCTTAAAACGAACTTCTTGTCAAATCGATCGATCTGACCGAACAACCGAGAAGCTCGTTTCCAAAATTTTAAATATTGCTATATTTCAACGAATATAAGTAGAAAATGAGTTGATGGACGTAGAAAGGCCTTTTTTCAAGGTTAAAGCTAACTTTTATCTTCATATCTAAGCAATATTAAAAAAATATACGATATTGTTTCATAAAATATAACAGACTAATGGACTAAAGAAACTTTATCAAATTTTTCTTCAAATTAAGAAAATCTAAAAAGTCTTTGAAGTTTCTTATTTTTTAGAATTTATATTTTCTATGAAAAAAAGTTTATTTCGAACATATTTTTATACACAGGTCCAACTATCTACAGTGAAAGATACCTTTGATACATTTTTTGTATCGTCTTGATTAATTCTTCTTGCATATCCTTGAAGGTTGAGGAAATCTTTAATCTCATGGCATTATTTGTGGAAAATTCGCGTTTTTGTTCAAATAGGCGGAAAATTCTTGGATTACTTCATCATCAAAGAAACATTTCGGCAGATATTTTCTCGCTACCCATTCCACCATCATACAATTAAAGATGTTTTGATCAAATTTCTAATGAAAGATCAAAGGTAAAAATATATTAGAAATGAAATTATTGTCTCAGAACTCAAGCAAAGAAATTACACTTTCCAGGTAGATTCATATTTTTAAACAAACCCATTTTTCAATTTTAATAAAGACCGAATTTATTACAAATTGGACATTCAAATTTCAAACCAATAGTATCAACTTCTTATCATGGTAAGTTATCTTTTGAAATCAAAAGAATTTTAAATGATTTTAATATTACAACAAATTTTAGAATTGACTCTAAACTTAATAAATTCATAAAATTAGGAAGATTTATTAGACAATGTGCAACTTACTGATGTAGTATATGAAATTAAATGTTTGAATTGTGAAAAATGTTATGTAGGTCAAACTAGTAGATTACTGGCTACAAGAATAAAAGAACATCATGATAATTTTAGACAAAATCCTAATAACCATAAACTCATAGCAAAACATCAAGTTGAAACTGGACATGTGATTGATTGGGATAATGTTATTGTTTTACATCATGAACCTAATGAATTTAAAAGATTAATAGCAGAAATGTTTTTTATAAAGAAAAACAGCAATAATTGTTTGAATATAATTTCAGATCTAAATAATTATAGTCCAATATATAATATAATTTTGGATTCTCTAATTTGAAAATTTAAATTCTTTTAAAAATTCTAAATTGATAAATTTTTATTTAATTTTTTTCTTATCACATCATATGTTTATACAGTCAATTAATTAGTAATAGTAATAATTTAAATTTCAAAATAATGTTTAATTTGTCAATAGTCAATATTGTCATTAGATTTACATAGAAACTATCGTACATTATGTTATAAATTTGTTGGTACGTCATTGCTAATTTCTATTCTTGTTAAGAATTCTCTTCCTCACTTCCTCACTTACTCTATTTACTCTTCGCAAAAATGAAGCGAAAGAGATAATGATGAGGAAGAGGTTTCTAAAACTATTTTAATAAGATAATGATGAACTTTGAAAATTAATTCTACGTCCTGAAGAGGAAAACGACACACGTTTTCGAAACGTTGGCAGATGAAATAAATGTTTTTAACATCTACATCTACTTTATTGGTCTGAAGTATGTCAATTTCTTTCCCATCTACATATATTGTTTTATAAAATTATATTATTCAGACAAACAACATCCAGTTTTAACACCATTACTTATCCAACCATTTTATACTTATAAATTACACTCAGAAATGGGCGAAATAGAAAATAAATACGCTACTGAGTGACTTGCGAATTCCTGGGCGAAAGAAATATATATGTCATATGTACCGCTATGCGAAACAGGTGCGGTTGCGTGTGCAACCTATACGATAAGAGGGGATACGAGGACCCGCGACGACGCGACGGGACCTTCGTGATTACCAAGGAGCACTCTAATCGCCAGTCTGCGCTCAATGGTTCAGAACACAACACTGCGTTGGGCGTTTGACTCTCCGGGTAGCATATGATTGAGGAATTTCGTTTTTCATAGGATAGGAGTCGCGCATCAAGCTCAGTTATGAGTTCTTAAGATTGATTGAGGACAAAAGAAAGCGCTTTTCTGATTACCAATTGGGGAAATAAAAATTTTGTGGAAAATTACGATAAAATTTTAAAAGCATGCCACTCTCTGAACCTGTCAGAAATGAGAAAATTCTGAGTCGTGCTAGAGATTCTTTGATCGTTCACTCTTCTTCAACTCGTTCCCATACGAAAGCTCAAGAGTGCTGGCGTGATCACTCTGAATTAATCCGTTCGAAATGGCAATAAGGAGTTTGTGGAAGTAAACTATGATTGATTGGTGGTGATGTGGTCATCGATTCTTACTACGTGCTCGTTGGTTTTTCAACCCGTTTCCATACGGGAGCTCAACCAGTGAGAACTGAGGGATTAGGATCACGATGAATTACCATTAATTAATCTATAATTGAGACAGATAAGTTCGTCACACCTTTAGGAATTAGTACAATTCCCAGCATAAGGTTGTGAATCTCTCTTTATCAAAATAGAACGGGCTTTCAAGATGTAGAGATTTTTTAAATGAGTTTTTATCCTGAAAACCATTAGAAAATTCATGGTTCTACAACATTAGTTAAATTGATCAATTCACAACGAATAGGAAAGTGAGACAACATTCTGGAGGACAAATCTTGCACTTGAATTTGCACGGAATGGTGTTTCATTTAATAAATTCAGTAATAATCTATACTAAAACTCGCGGAGGCCAATTTGATTCACGAACTTAAAATAATATGCTCAGGAATAATGCAAATTAAACAATGGCCTATTCAGGCGTGATGGATAGTTAGAAATCCTGAAGGCAGGAATAGAAAAAAATTGACAAAACGGTGGCAATTCGAACTTCACTTCTGTGACCCCACAAATCCTTTTAAGAATTTTAATGTTTGGAGAGCGTTCACAGGTATGAGGACATTCCAATTAAAAGCTATCGTAGATCCGGACCTTCAGGATAATTAAATTGACAGAAAATTCTTATTTGAAAACTACTTTAAAATTAAAGGGGCTAAAAGTGGAAAAAATGAAGTTTCTTTCAATGCAGATTGGGAACCTAATTTAATGGATAAAGTTTCTTTCAATATTCTTGTTGCTAATAATTGAATTCGTTACAGATTTATCGTCCTCTCAAGATTGGAACCGATGTGCATACTCGGGGCCAATTTCTTGAACAGGACACAGTAAATTTTCGAACAATCCGATTTCTCGTGATTATATATTCACGGGAGGGAAAACTCGATACAGATAAGTCTAGATATAGAATCAAATTAATCAATGAGGAGGGTGGTTCTCAAGTTGTTATGCGTCAGAAATAGAAAAATTGGATTTAAAGCTCCCGCTTGAAAGAAAAAAGTCACAATTTAATTGTTCTCAAGATTTGGGAATTATTTCTCATGAAAACTAAAAGGTCAAGCTAAAGCATAATGTTACACAGTTCACGATAGAACCTTCTTTCATCTGCCTGAAAGGTTCGATTTTGTTGCCTTCTTGCACTACTTTTCTTGTACCGATGCAGTCTAGCAGTAAGAACATCAAGGCCCTGCCGCTGGGAATCTATAATCTCATCCAAAATTGCTGGTGTCAATGTCTCGATGTACCGAGGGTGGATGATTTTAATAACATGGCGTATCAGCTTTCTGGTTCGATTTCCTTTCTTATATTGAGTCAGTCGACCCAATCTGCACCTTACTTTGCTGACATCCATATCCAACCTGATCTTCCATTGTGGATCTCGCTCCTATCTTGGGGCGAAGACTGCATTTATAGGCCTAGTTCTGCGACCCAACGTTCTAACGGTTGCCACAGCTGCACAATATACAAGAGTTTGCACCTCTAACGCAGTTTGTGTTGTGTTCAAATGCATAGGTAAAACCTTGCTGTTCAGGTGTTCTATTAGTGCACGCAGATCATTTGTGATGTTCATCTTGGGCAGTGAATGCCTTTGTGTTGGTTCTACATGTCTGAACTCTAGTAAAGCATGAACAACATTCCTTTCAAGGTGCTGTAGTTTATCTGGGACTTCGCTGTTTAGATCATCGTTTATAATGTCCGGATGTGGTTCTAGTTCAGGGATGGCCAACGAGAGGTTCTGACGCTTCTCCTTTCCTCCCGTTTCTTCCCCTTCTCCCAAAGCGCCTTACCGAGAGTTCTCCTCTTCTCGTTTCGTTATACTCGCGCCTTGAGCACGCAATGTTAACGCAGCTGTTCGCTTTCGGCGTCTTTCGGGGCCGTTCGGCTTCGTCCGCCCAGCAGCCGAGGAGACTCGACCCCTCTGCACACCGCGCTCATCACATGGTCCCAACGAAGGTGGTAAGAGAGGGGATCACGAACTGATAGATTTTGACTCTTTTGCTCTCGCGTTGGACATCCCTGTTCTAGTTCATCCGGTACTTGATGTTCATTATCGCTAGCACCTATGCCTTCAGCTGCAATCAAGTCTTCGTTGTCCACATCTTCCAATGGAAGTTCATCAATAGGAAGCTGCTGTTCCACTTCCATTTCGATGGCAGCTATTTCAACAGCCAAAAGCAATTTGTTTACAGATATTTAGCGTTTTTGATCCGCTAGATTCTGCTCATTTATTCTTGTGACTAGTCCCGAGTACTTGAGTAAGAAGAGACGATGATGTTCTCTCCTTACACTTTGCCCACTTTTCTTTGCCAAAAAATAAAAGCGCATCACATCAATGTTCATATGGTATGTCCATTTTAATCGCCTCCTTGTTTGTTGAATCTCTGCTTCTGGCACTGGTTGTATTAGGCCATCTACCTCCGGAGGATGTGGTGGTGTTGGATCAACACCAGGTTGAGGAAGAACATCAATCGCCGCTGCTTTTTCGTATGACGCGGCTTCCTCTAACTGCTGTTAATTGACACAACTCTCCCTAAAGTAACTCTAACAGAAACTACATACAGTATAATTGACAAAATTATTGGAAATTTCCAATAATATTTTTGATATTTTTCTTAGTGATGAGGATAAATGTGGTTGTTGCAACATATATATTATATTTTAATTATATTATTTTACAATACATATTATATTATATTAATATTATAATACGAATATTTTGTACACTTTTTGAAAAAAAATTGTTTGAATAAGTTACATTTATTGAAACAATTAAACATTGTTCAGAAACTTATAAGGAATATTTAAATTGTCCATTAGTATTTATTTGTATTAAAAAATATGGCAGAAAATGCTGAAAATTAACAATAATACGTAAAAATGTAGTTTTTTTATTCTTGGGTCATATTTGGGGTGTTGATTGTGTGGGGGGGAAAGGGGGGGGGGGGGTAAGATAACAATTTACTATATGAGTTTATTCCGTAGACACTCCTCTCATATCTCTGAAAAATTTGGTAACTTTCGATCAAACGCTGTAGTATCAATCCAATTTTTGGAAAATCCAAAATTTTCCCGTGATAAATATTGGGATTTTCAAGTGCCCGGTGGCACTTGATAATAGAAAGTATGTTTTGTCGGGTCTATCGGAGATCTATCCGGGACGTGGATCTAGAAATTAATTTGAGCTACATATCAAAAAGGGCGTCTCTTCGGGTCAATCCGGGACCAATCTTGGAGTATTTGCATCGATAAAGAGACCAAGTCCGATGAACTATAATTTATCGGGTCGTTACCGGTGTTGATATTGGAGTCTCGAAAAATAAAAATTGCGGATTCTCTTTCTCTGAAAATAGAAATTGGGAGGGGGGGGGGTGATATTGTAGTTGAAATTTCTGATTCCACGTCCCTATAACGTCCCGATAGACCCGATAAAACATACTTCATCGGATTTGGTTTCTTTACCCAGCTAACACAGTTACCAGCCTGAGTAGTCACATACTTGTCACCAAATTCGGAAAACCAGTCACTAGTGACTTCCCTGACGGTCACCCAGTGGCAATATATTTCCCACTCAAAGCAGTAACATATATGTTACAAGCGAAGCAGGTAACATTATTTCGTCAGAGTAATCATATGCTTGTAACAAAGTAATGTTTGGGAAAACAACGTGTAATGGCAGATTAACCTCAAAATATCCAGCGTTTAGAAATAAAAATTATTAATACACTTGCAAAAATGTTAGAATGGGACATAATTACGTGATTAATAATTTCCGGGGAAGTGATATAATATTATAGACTTCCAAATGGACGAAATAACACATGAGCACACATTTTATAATCGAAATAGCGAGATTTTGGAGCTGAACCTTTTCGAAAACGAAGTGGCATAAGTCACTTCTAACCTCTAATATTAGAGTTTAGAACCAACAAGTAAATGAATTCCCTATTAAAAATTCCGACGTCGGAAACTACGTAGGTTAAGACGTCGTTCCATACGTAGTTTACGACGTTGTTTCACCCTAGTAGCAAGATAGCTGCAGACTGGCGCAAGCTGGGCGCCAGAAAAAGAAGAATCTGTTTGCAGCCTAGTGCCCAGCTGGTTCCGATTTGGCGTGCTGTTCTGGCACCAGAGTCTGGTATAGCAGATCCTAGGCCAGACTGCTCATGATATCCCTTACGAAAAGATATGTCAGGGAAAAAATGACAGGTGTGTCATTTTTTTCCCTGTCATTTTTTCGCGACCACAAGAAAATGACAGGGAAACGACAGGCAAACTGACAGGAAAACGACAGCCGAAAATGACTGGCCCTAATTGGCCATAATTTATAATAATATAGTGTAACATTATGAATTTTCGACGACTTGCAGACTTATTTGAACTTTCCTGTAAAGCTTGAAAAATCATTAGCAAGAGAAAATTATTATGGGAATTTTCATGATGAAACACCTTTCTTTAGCCTGTTGCTAATTCCGAATTATCTTCAAACACATAAATTGTGGAATGTGTTCGATTTGCCATTTTAATGCCTTCTTCTCCTTACAAAGGACTAAACTTCAGTACCACGGGCAACAATTTCAGATTATTTTTAACTTTCTTCATCCCCCAAGAAGTTCAATGCGTGCTCCTAATTCCATGATCCAACAAAGAATGGTCTCGCCGCGCGCATCTAAAAAAAAGTGAACCAATCAAAGAGTCCGTAGGTTGCGCGTGGCGGAACCATTCTTTGTTGGATCATGGAATTTGGAGCACACAGTCAACCCAGTCAATTTGTTAAGGGAATGAAGAAAGTTGAAAATAGTCTGAAATTTTTGCCCGTGGTACTTAGGTTTAGCACTTTGTAAGGATAAGAAGTCTTTAAAATGGCAAATCGAACACATTCCACAATTGATGTGTTGGAAAGATAATCCGGAATTAGCAACAGGCTACAAAGAGGTGTTTCATCATGAAAATTTCCATACTAGTTTTATTTTGCTAATGATTTTTCAAGCTTTACAGGAAAGTTCAAATGGCTTACGAATAAGTCTGCAAGTCGTCGATGATTTACAATGTTACACGATATTATAATAAATTATGGCCAATCAGGGGCAGTCATTTTCGGCTGTCGTTTTTCTGTCATTTTGCCTGTCGTTTCCCTGTAATTTTCTTGTGGTCGCGAAAAAATGACAGAAAAAAAATGACAGGGAAAAAATGACACACCTCTCATGTTTTTCCTGTAATATCTTTTCGTAAGAGATACACCAGACAAAATTAAAATAACGCAAAATGGTACTAAATAGGTTTCTGTAATAGTTTTAGACTATATTTCAGCCCTTTCTGAGAGAATATACTGCGGAGACGTCACAACATTCCAGGAGACACACTGCATGTTAAAAACTTAACCTGTTGTCGTGCAAGCTTGCATACTTGCATGTTTGGTCATACTTGTAAATCGTTCAAATTCCCGATTGCTAGATTTTCAATTTCATTATTTATATTCTACATTAATTACTAGTGTTTAAACTAAATACCAGAATCTGGTTCCTTTATTCACCAGATTCTGTTTTTCGTCTGGTCTAAACTTTTCTCCCGCCAGTGTGGTCGACTAGCAGGACAGGTGCTGAGCCAGACTCTGGCCTCTGTCATGTAAGGCAGAGTTGCTACTAGGGCATACGTAGTTTACGACGTCGGTTTATACATGGTTTACGACGTCGTTTCCGGCCTGGTTTCCGATGTGCTTAACGGCATCACGAAAACTATGTCCATAATAAGATAATTATTAGAATAGCTAATAAAAGATAATTAGAATTGATTAGAATATCAATTCCAGACACTGGTTATCGCTTGCAATGAAACAAGATAATATATTTAGTGAAATTATTTATTTGAAGTCGTTGATGTTACAATATTTTAAGAATCTATCAAGTAGCATATCAAACGAAAGGGACGCATTATAAATGTTGTAAATTAGAAAAACAAAACCCATAGTCGGTATTTCTATTACAAAATATCTAAACCATTTGCTGACTATTTTACGATTTTCTAGGTGTACCGTAGAGTTCAAAACTATTGACTCTTTAACTTTATTTCTAGGATTAACAAAAGAGGCCGATTGATTCTTCCAACAAATAAAATAAACCCCCAGCATGAAAAATGAAGAAAAATAGTTGAGGTCATAGTTGCCTATTCAAATATATTTATTTGCATATTAGATTTTAAGAATGTTAAGGATCGAATTGTAAAGAAACTTTCAAGGAACAGAATGTGCTTTTGAAAATGAAAATCGAATGAAAATTACAACTTTCGCTTAAGGCGGATAAAAAAACAAAAATATGCAATTGACTACATCTAGATAAACAATTATGCAATCAGCTATTTGTTGATTACTTTTGTTTCGGTTTCTCTCCTAATTTTTTTCCATAAACAATGGACCTTTTCTATGAATTTTATGAATAAAGTCAAATATTAAGTAATTTTCATCTGAAGTGTCTACTCAGAATATCCTCAATGAACAAGACGCCTAATTCTTAGAAAATATAAATTGTAAAACGCATTGTGCCCAAAGAAACAGGAGTCTCAGATGTAGCTTTGCTGAGAAAACGAACCTCTTCAATAAGTCATTAAAACTAAAACACATTTTTTAATCAGCAACCAATCAATGATTTTCCAGGTGTACCGTTAAGTTGAAATTTGCCGCATCTTTATCTTTTTTGATCAAATGGAGAAAAAAGGCACATCGATTATTCTAACGAATAGTAGCAAAATCCAAGCGTAAATAATAAGACAATAGTTTAGTTCATAATTGTTTATTTAAGTGCCGTTATTTGCATATTAATTTTTTGTCTGCTCTACCCAAAACTGGTAATTTTCATTCAATTTTCTTCTACAAAAGATATTTTATTTCTTTAAAAGTTCTTTACAGTTCTATCTCTGACATTTTATTAAATATTACTTAGAAAATTCTTTAATTTCAAAATGAACTAACTAAAAAAATTATAGAGATTCTTTCTAAGAAAAATAATGTCCATAAAAACGTTAAGAATAGAATTGTGAAGAACTTTTTAAGGAATAGAATGAATTTTTTTGTAATTCATATTAAATGAAAATTATAGCTTTAGCCTATACTAGGTGAAAAAAATGTAAATAATTACAATTACCAAGAACATCCCTAATTTTACTAGAAAGCCACATTCTTAAAAAATAAATATTATAACGCAGGTTATGCCCAAAGAAATCTAATGAATAAAACAGGTATAATGGTAATGTTTATATATGTTTTATATTTCTCTTACCTTTGTTAATGATTATCCAAAGAATAACCAGATCAATTACACATTATTCCACTGACATCTTGCACATGAGCAATAAATCAGCTGAGGCCATTAGCGAACATGCGCAAACGTCGAACGCGCAACAACCAACGCGGTTGACGACTCGAATCTCCCGAATCATTCGTGCAAGCTCCTCAACTATTCGGGCGGGCGCCCCAACAGTTCGGCCGTTGCTGTTTCGGGTGAGCACCCGAATAGTTAGGGTGATCGCCCGTCTCAGTAGAGCAAGGGCACCAAACCTTCGTGTGAAACAAAAAAAAAAGAGAAACTACCTGAACTATTGAGGTGTAAACCCGAACTGCACGGGAATTCTTCGCTCAGTGTGTGAAATCCGTAGTTTTCTCAGGATCGAATGCAGTGTGAACTAGTAATCTGAAAGTATACTGGTCGAAATACTATTTGTAGAAGTACATAAAGCAGCTATTACAGTTTGGCATTGTAAAGTCGAATAGCACTGGTAGGTACTGTTTAAATTACTGCTCCACATTGTAAGGTTTCACTTATAAGCTGGCAGACGTTACATTTTCCCATTGTGAATTAAAAATTGTGAATTATACAGTTGACAACTTGTAAGATATCCTCTTTCATACTGCGATGGGTAGTCGGCTACAAAGTAGATAGTGCAGTTTGAAATAGTAATCCGGTGTGTAATAGTAATCCGCACCAATTTCGCAGCGTGAAATTGTAGCATTTCCTTTCACGTATTACGTCAAGTACTAACTGAGAGTGTTAGAGGTACATTGTGAACTGAGAAAAAAAATCTTACTGGGCGAGATTGTAATATCTCCACTTTCAAATAGTGTTATTCGCTGAGCGAGATTTGCTTTATTTTTTACAATACCAAGTTTATTTTTATAATTAATTATTAATTAATAATTATTTTTCTAATTAAAATCCAAAAGGTGTATTGAGATTATATTAAACTCCATATCTGCCTTACTAAGGAAAAGCTTACGTAAGTGGCATTGTCGTTTAGGTCAAATTTAACATTTCCAGGTATGAGAAAATACACCGTAATCAGCCTCTGGTCACTAAATGCTTTAAAAATGAAGGAAGATAGTCGCCAGTAGCGCCTCATAGCGGTATTTCGGATCCCTAAGATGATAATAATAATAATAATAGGAATTTTAAAATTAACTTAAAAAGTCAATCAAATTATAAGAAATCAAGAAATAACAAATAAAAATACATAAATAATAATTAGAATATTTATTTATGAATTTCTAATTGTTTTTCTCTTGGTTTTCAAATAAAATTGTGTTTTATAAAGTACTGACAGTGAAATGACAAGAGAATATTTTAATGTTTAAAGTGGTATTCATTTTAAACTTTCAGCAACATTTGCTCATCTATAAGAAAATTATGAGCTTTTTCCCGACGTATTGATGGACAGTCTAATATGTAACACTTCAGTTTGTCACTTGGAGTCTGTCATAACCGACATAACTGTCAAATTCAAAAATTAAAACGAAAAAACAAAGCACGTTGGCAGGGAAAACCGCAACGCCGTCTGGCGGTGTCTCAGAGCAGGATCAGAATATGATACTTCAACTTTGGCTATCTAGTGACCAGAGGCTGACCGTAATCGCGATGTCACTTACGTAAGTTTTCCTTAGTACGGGAGATATTAATTATCACGGAAGAGAATAATGAATACACTTCAACTGATAATAAGGTAATATACAAGGGTCCCAATTATTTTTCTTTAACCACAAAATCTAAAGCAGATTAATACTCCCAAAATAATACTAATTAAAAAAAAAAGCTAATGATATGATATAATGCCAAAATTAATATTTGCTTTGTTACGAACCGTCCTGGCACGTAATTAGATATTGTATTCAACCAATTCAAAATTAAATTTAACTCTACAGGAACATATACGCAACGTCAGCATTTTAAAAACATAATTATGTTTATTATGAATATTCCTTCACCCATGTCAATAAGTTAGGGTGAGATAGAAAGACGTGAGAACTAGAGAAGGAAAGAGAGAAGACGAGAATACGAATTATTGCAAGGAGAGTACTCATACGAACACCGTTTGACGCTTCTGCCAATGCACTACTACACCTAACGATTCGCTTGCGGTGCGAGTGCATTTTCTTATCTTCCAACGTCCTTCCTATGTAAAAAAATGATTTATTTTGACAGCTGATCTGACCTATAATAATTAACCCTTGATAATAATACATAAATCACTCTTGTCCAATTAACAATTTCTTACTATTACAGCATATTTTCAAAATTACTAATTATTAATTTCATACTGAAATAAAACAAAATTGAAAACAACTAACAACCAATATTCATTCAAATTCAAATTATAATTAAAAAAAATTAAATTGAATTAAAGGAATCAAACGTGTGTCTAAGTCACGTTATGACAGTCAGCAATTTTTCAGAAGTCAGCGATTAACAATATAGCTTCCTTTCATGGGTCTCTCCCAAATTGTCGCTTGACAACGATCAACTAATCAAAATTAGCAATGCTTGCAAAAATGCCCTGCCTCATCTATCCGTTCGTACCTTCGAGTCGGTCATACTCAAAATTCTCAAAGCAGTTCTTTACTACTTCTTGTACCGACTAGAAGTATTAAGGAATCCGGAAAAAACACGGTTTCTCTTGCCCGTCTGCACTCGTCGCGTAACTGAGCTGGGCCGCAACGTCATTCATAATTGAAGTTAGTCATTGGCCAGGAACGAAGTTTTCAAACGGTATCACTGACCCGACCCCTTATTTTTGATTAGATATTAACGGATGTCGCCCTTCCAACGGCATCAACGGACCCACGTTTCTATCAAATTCGGACGAACCGGGACGGCATCGAATGACGGCATCATCGGACCTAATTTGACCAATTTAATTGACTTGCCCAGACAGATCTACGAACGGACGTAAAAGTCGACGGAAGACAGAACGCGAATTAAAGTGACATAACGACATACAGACGTGTAGCCACTTAAATTCAAAACCAGCAGAGTTCGTTTCCTACCGTGAAGGATGTGTCGATTCTGCGAATAAACTTAGTGCACCCAGAATAGAAACGGCGATTCGGGTCCGGTGCAGTTCTCTACGAAGTGCGACGGTCCAGGCAAAGGTGTGAACCTGACAAGTTACATCCTATCCCAAAAACAAGAAATCTAATCCTTGCCCGCTCCTTCCTTCTGTCTGGCGAATGAAGTGTGGCGGTAGCTATAAGTTAGGGTAAGTCAAAATTGAAATTACTTTGTCTTCTTGATTCCTTTGAAATTTTACCATCTGTTCTTTATTTCATTCTCTTTTCATTTGAATAAATTAAAATGAAACTAGAGTTAGTGCGTTAGTTATTCTACAGAAATTCCTTTTCATCATTAAAATTCAACGGTAGTAGGACAGCCGAAAAAGGAAACATCTTGAATTAATAAGATGGGAGTCGCGATCCCACAAAATTATACAAATTAATAAATTAATTTGGCAGCTTGAACCTCCGGTACATTATGTAATAGTTGAAGCTCTTTCACATGTTCTTTAAATTAAAAATTACTATCTCGTACGTAACAAGCTGATGGTGGCAGCGCTACCGTTTACTCGGAATTGTACAAAATCCATTTTCAATCTGATTGATCTGTAAAATGATGAAAAAGGTTTTCGAATGTTCACAAGAAATTTTGATTTAACTTTCGACAGTGAAAATTTTATTAAGTGAGAAAAATTGAGGACTGAAGTTTTCAAAATTAGTTTAATATTCGGGAAATTCGAAATTAAAATCAAAGTGTGGAATGAAATTGTTGAGTTCAACCATGTTTCCTCAGAATATCCCCACTACAATTTAATTTTTATTTGATTCTGTCAATTTGGAAGTAAAACATGAGCTGCTTTTAGCTCTTTGTTTTTATTTGAATAGCAGAATGAATTTAAATTGAATTATCCCAACAACAAAAAAATTTCAATTCAAGATCGCATAAATTGAATTAAAACATGAGCTGAATTTAGCCCTTGGTTTTATTTAATTAGCAGCTTGCGTTTTTACTTATTTTTGTTACCTTCGCAAATTTAACTCTGATTCTATTGCGTAAGTTGAATTAAAATATGAGCTGCTTTTAGCTCTTGCTTTTTACTCAACTAGCAATGAGAATCTAAATATCATTTTTGATATTCCCAATCTAATTTTGATTTCTCTCACGTTGAATTCAAATATGAGCTGCTTTTAGCTCTTGATTTTTATTCAACTACAGAAATTACAAATTAGATCAATTCCATCTGGATAGTTACCAGTTTAATTTTTCTAGAATAAATCAATGCTGTTTTTATCTTTTGCTTTGTTTTATTTCTGGTTTAATTGGGTTTAGAACGTTCATCGTTTTCTCAAAAATTGATATGTTGAATTAAGCTTAATAAAAATGACTCAAAATTTGAGCTATTTTTAGCCCTTGCTCTTTTTTCGCGTTATGAGCCAAATTCTTAATCTCATTTTCTGAAGAAATGTCAGCTATGGGTTAATGAAACTTTGCGTCCTGCGCTAATCAGTCTAAAACCTGAGCTGTTTTTAGCTTCTGGTTTTCCTGGGCGTCGTGGTTTGTGAAGCACCATTACCTATAGTTATCCAATTGAATACACACGGTCGAGCATTTTAAGGAAATTAAATTTGATATCATTGACGTCAGTATTTAATTTTCTTGTGACATTTAATTTTGACTATTAGAATGGCGTGCGATAAATAATCAATTAACGAATTGATATTAGTGCCTTAGATTAGTGATTTAGCATCTAATAGTGAGGCCTCATGCGGCCAACATAGTTGTATTAAAAGGGTCTTAAGCGGCATTTAACAATCTTCTTAATTAAAGTGACGTAATTGCCTAAGAACAGTCTTAAGAAAAGTTGAATATCTAATGCCAATTTAAAGTGCGAAATAATTTCCATTATGTTAGCGATCACATGTGTCAGGTGAAATTTATAACGCGTGTTTTCATGTATGCACGTTAATGTAGTAGAGAGTAGTAGATAGAGAGAGAGAGAGAGAGAGAGAGAAGCGCGTCCCATGCCTAATATCTCCCCTCCTCGCAAAGCAGCACATAGAAAAAAGCATCGTGCCGGCAGAAAAGTACGCGAAAGATACGAACGTGCCTTTGCACGTAATTTAGTAGCGTCTGCTGAACAACCACAGGAACATTCTGAGACAACCCTAAGTGAACCTAGCTTAGAAATAAAATTACCGGATTTAGTCGGGAAACGAAACTTAGTTCTAGTATCTCAAAACAGCCATTTTGAAAGTTTAGATGACGTGATTCTATGGATAGAAAATTATTGAGAAAAATCTAATCTTCAATAAATAATGAGAAGAATTTTTCCTGACAATTAATAACCAATGAATGATAAATTAAATGTTTTTACGGTCCCTTTAAATAAATTAGCTTGACGCGCAGGAAAAAAGTCACAAGAACAGCAAAAAAAAAAGAGACTGAGACCGAACCTCCTTCCGTGATGCAAGAATCAACCCCTACAGTATCTCGAAACAAAGAAGTACTTCTTGCCAACCCCCTGCCCATAGATCCCATGTTGAAATTTAACGAAATTAAAAAGGACGTGGACTTTCATGCGATGATCGATTCTTTGTTTGCTAGGGCTGAAGCTCTGATGTCAGTGACCTCCTGACGTTCGGACCGCCCAACTTAAACCCTAATTTATATCACGCGTAGTCTCAATTGTCTTTATAAGATGTCGGAACGTTTAATAGCCCAAATTGAATTGTTGATTTCTATGTCGTACATAGAGCAAGCAATAGTAACTCTTGGAAAGCGTTTGGTACGATCTACTAGTGATTTTGAAAGTTTTTTTTTGAACGACCTAATGAAGGATTTGAAAATGTTGATAAACATTTTATCGGGACTTGTAGTTGAATTGCATAAATATTGATTGGTGAAATCAAATTATTGAAAAAAGGAAGGTTTAATCTAGGAATGCCCGGAAGTGCTAGACGACTGATGAATATTTAAATCTTAAACAAAATGAAGATTTAAATTATTCGTGAATTAGGACTCTAAAAGTTTAAAACCGTGCGAATCCGAATCTTGATCATTGTGTAAGGTATTAAAAACAGATAAGGCGGAAGAAGCCACACATCCAAGCCCATGGCCTTAACATAAGGAAAAGTCTTTATACCCCGAGCAGAAAAGTATTCCCAAGGTACCTAACATGAAAAATGCGATGTTCAATTCGGCATACCCTTCGCCAATGTTTCAACAATTCCCTGGATACCCTCCTGGCTATCCCTGCCCGCCTTTCCCATATACAGGTTATCCTTTTTCATATCCATATTACCCGTACATGCCGTACGTGGATTCTGAAACAAAGAAACGAGCCGCAAATTTGCCACGGTCAGCATCGCCTGGGCTTTCTGGCAGCAAGGATCAGAAAAATTTAAACTTCAATCTAGCTCGTCAGCTGGATGTCCCGACTAGCTCCAAGTTTCAGGAACGTCCACGAACTGTGAAGGATCTGGATAACTCTACAGGGTGTTCCGAACCCGGGAACAACTAGAAGATTCTCCGGCAGTGATGCTGATCGCCACGGAATTTCGCAATCCGAAGGCATCCTACCTGGTCGATCTAGGATCAGGGGTCAATCTGATAAAACTTCAAGCGTTACAAGAAGAACTCGTGATTCTACCGAAAAAACTTACTACAATGTATGAAATAACCGAGCACGGATTAAAACCCTAGGCACACTCGAAATTTTAGTCTTAGGGGCCCCGGTAGAATTCTACGTGATGAGAAATAATTTCCCTATTTAACCCTGTAACACCAATTCCGTTTGTTGACGAAGAATCCAAGGAAGCAAAAAGAAGAATAGAATCGGAAATTTAACCGTTTGCTCGCATATAAATGATTCAACCTCGAACTCGTCAAGCAATCGCCCTAGATGTATCAAATCCCGAAGTACGAGAGGGGTACCTACCCCGTATCTAGACTCCGGACGGAATATATTTAGGTGAAGCTGCAGTCACGAACGAAAACGGGAAATGTCATGTATTAGTAATCAACACTACTGAAGAGGTAGTTGAGCTAGGCCTTCCCCCTTAAGAAATCATCCCCTTTGAATACTATAAGATTCAAGGGAAAGAATCTTCCGATTCAGAGCCAACGGAATCGGATAAAGATGTAGCTAAGAAGGAGCAAACCCGCGCGGAGCGCGTGTTTAACAGTTTATACCTCTCCCATTTGAATGATGAAGAAAAAGAATACGTTGCCCAATGGACAAATGAATTTCCGGATATATTTTATTTAAATAACGAGAAACTAACTGCAACCCACTTGGTTTAATACCGAATACCCATAACTGAAAATATAGTCATACAAAGAAAACAATATAGACGGGCACAGGATTCGGCCGAACATGTAGGACAAGCAGTCAAAAACAAATCAAGAGCAGAATCATCGGCTCATCAAAATCATCCTATATTTCGCCACTAATGATTATCCCTAAGAAACCTGATGCTTCAGGACAAAGAAAATACCGAGTTGTCATCGATTATAGGGCACTCAACGAAAAAGTCGTAGGGGAAGCATACCCCTTGCCAAATATTACAGAAATACTGGACCATCTTGAGAAGGCACAGTCCTTCTCTGTCTTTGATTTTGCGCGCGGATATCACCAAATTGAAACGCACCCCGACGATCGAGCAAAAACGGCCTTCTCTACACCTCAAGGTCATTTTGAGTACCTCTGAATTCCAATGGGCATCAAAAATGCCCCGGCAACCTTTCAACGTCTAATGGACGAAGTATTGAAAGGAATGCATGGAACGAAGGCCTTCATATATCTTGACGTAGTGCCATGTTTGCGTAAAACAAGTCGGTTCATGAAGCGACGGAGTTTACTCCCTACGAATTAGTCTCCGGAAGAATCGCACGGGTACCCACCTCGTTTCCGTCTGATGACCACCTGGAAACCTATGGCACCTATTTGCATGACCTAATCGTCCGATTAAACGAAATTCAGAAAATCACCGCAAAGAATCTCCTTGATGCAGAGGAAAGATCAAAGAAATACTATGATCAAAAGGCTAGGCCGATAAACGCGGAAGTGAATGATCAAGTATACGTGATGAAAGATGTACGCATTACGCAATGGAAAATTCGATTCGCGAACTCATGGTCCATATAAGGTCGTAGGACTTACCGATAACCATAATGTAATTCTAGAAAGTGAAGATGGCTCGCGATTTATGAAACATGCCGACAAGCTTAAGGTAGTTACGATTTGAGCCGGTTAAAACAATAAAAGCAAAGTATTATTTTCCTTTACATAAAGCAACAGTGCAATTACGATTAGAAATCTGAAAGAAATGAGGCCAATCTTAGAGTATTTTGTGAAACAAGGTAACCAAATGCATTAAAACTAAAGCTAGAATTGAAAGGAAAAACTGAAAATATATTATATCCGAATAGATTCAATGAAGTGCGGGATTACCCAGGAATTATCTTGTTTGAAAATAATTCCGGGATGGTGAACCGCTAAATTGCTTCTTTTTCTCTCTATAATTTTCCCTAATTTATTCAGGGCGTAATAAAATTCACTACAAAATAACTTCGATAGTTATTTTCAAGAACTCTCTATCAAAGACATAATGAATCATTTATTCTCAAATGATTCTGGGGTGAGGATTGAAATCTTGTCCATCGTAACCCAAATATAAGTATGGTGAAAATACCGAAACCTTTAACTCCTACCCTTAAATAAATCCTAGACTGTAATCAAGTGTAATTTAATCAAAGGTATAAATACACTTAAATTGATAATTGTCAATTAAGTAAATTAAAGTCTATCCAACCGCAACTTCTGTTCATAGAGGAAGAAAATAAAAGCAGAATTTTTCAATTGTCCTAAAATGTATGGCCCGTGTCTTTGGATCCTTCTATGTTCTGTATCTGCAGCGACTGGCATTGGACAGGACGAACATCTGTACAGGATCATTCCCGTCACCAGCAGTACCGGAATTTACTGCGAGAAGGATGGACTCATGCGAAGGAGTGTTAGTGTCTGGAGACTCACCATTTTCATGGACGTTCGAAAATATCAATATTTCCTAGAGGCATATGGACGCACAACCAAATCTCTACTGGAAAATTGCAAAGTGACACTCGGCGAAGACTGCATCAACACCTTCGAATCTTACCAATTGACTAGAAAACATGACATTGCTGAAAATCGTTCGAAAGACGTTCAACTCTAGATGGAAGAACTGGAACGCAGGACTGAGAATCGTCATCCACAAAAGCTACCGACGAACATCAGACAACGGAGAGCATCCCCGATGCTAGGATTTCTGGGTGGAATAATCGGACCTGTTGCAGGACTTGTCACCTATGATGATGAGCAACTATTAGACGCAAAAATCAACGAAGTAAATGATGCACAAAAGAATTTATCTCACCTCATTGGGCAACAAACTCATGTTTTGAGAGCTAATCTCGAGCAAATTCATCGAAAAGAAGAAAATGAAGAAAGACAGCTTCATCAGTTTAAACTTGATTAAACCAATACTGCAGTGGTGGTCAATCAAATTAGAGAATATATGCCACAAATAAACTACACAAACACTTTGAATCAAATGTTGAGAATGATGGGAACCGGATTGGATAGCTACGCAAGATCAGCCGATCAAGTCCTAGATGCCATACACGACGCTAGAAAAGGCATCTACATCCCTCTCTGTTAACCACTAACCAACTAGAGGTTGTGTATCGAGATGTACAGGACCATGCTCCCAAACTCATGTTTTCTACTCGAGGACCAAAAGTCAGTATCGAGGAATTGACACAATTATCAACATCAAAGATCATGGTGAGAAACGAATCTTTAAGGTTCGTACTGGACATACCACTTTTTGACAAAACAGATTATCAACTCTACCATATTCATTCAATACCTGTACCTCAGGAAATACTTGTAACCAACCCTGACCGGGCGTATATGAATTCAAAGTCTAGATATATCGCCGTAGATGAATTTCAAAGAACTTACATCCTAATGACAGGAGATAAATTCTTGGAATGCAAGAAGTACCTTCAGCAATATCATCTTTGCAAGGGAGATCTTATCATCCACGAGACGCCGTCCAGTAAAACTTGCGAAAGTGAGATGCTGCTCCACCCAGCACAAGACACGTTTAAAATCTGCGATATCAAAATTTCATACCGGAGTGACCCATATTGGATCAAGATGAAAACTTTAGCGGGATGGATTTAGTCTCTCGACAGGGTACAGTCAGCAGAAATAATCTGCCCAATGCAACCCTTCATAAAAATTCAGTTATCAAAATTGGGAATAGTCCAATTAGCTCCAGGCTGTATATTGAAAACTGAGTCCGAAATTCTAACCAGTCTTTCAATCAATCGACATTCTACAGAGTTCATTTATCAGCCAACTCTCCATTTAGACCTAACAAAAATATCAGCTATGGTCGGACACAATAACGAGAAAATTAACATCACGGAATTAATGCTTATAACATCATCAAAAGAAGATGTTACCTGTCGACAAAATTACAAACATGAAGAATCCTTATGGGAGATCGAGAAGAAATTAGAGGAATTCAGTGATCGCAAGGCATTCCGAAAAAATCATTTAACCCTTACTCATGGGTCATGTATTGGATTAGGATTATTAACCATCCTGGGACTAATAATATATTTTTGTCACTCTTAAATCTCAATAGTAATATTAGCCTGTGTCGCTTGTATTAGGAAGAAGCGATCTAGGAGGTCCAGTATTAGTGACATTAAACAAAATACTCAAAATTTCTAAAAAGCTGACCTCGGACAACACCATGAAAATGAGTTAGAATTACCAACAATAGATCCAAGAGCCACTAAAACGAATTCAAATCAGATCCTCTCCAAGGAAATCATCCAGCGGGCTCCTGAAAACGCAGTCAATACATCAAAAGTATCAGGGATGTCCTTGTCCAAAGTACAACTACCGGTGCAAACACTTCAACCCATGCGAAGTGATTAGTGATTGTGAGTGATCCCTATAAAAACAAAAGAGAAAGAAGCCCCTAAGTGTTAACATGAAAAAAATCCAAAATTTCAAAAGTGGCTAGCATTAAATGTAAATTACATTACTTTTGGATGTAATGACTGAGGCGCTTGTGTGAATGGAGAATTAAGAAAATCACTACTAAGCACGTATATATGTATATTATTTTACGTATATTATTATATTATATGTATATAATATATAATATATGTATATAATATAATATAATGCCAACGGCCATACCACGCTGAAAAAAACAGTTCTCGTTAGATCAATGAAGTTAAGCAGTGTTGGGCGCGGTTAGTACTTGGATGGGTGATCAATCAGGATTAATACTATTTCGTGCTGTTGCCTAGTCGTGGGTGTGGTGAGCCCACACTTGTAGTTATTTACCACAAGAAACTATCCACCTAGAAACACTACACGAATCAGGTAGTGTCACGCCTACCCCGAAAGGGAAATGGCTTAATGGTATACATATTATCGTCTCAACAAACGATAGTTTAGGTCGTGACACGTTCCGAAAGGTTATGATATAAGTTTATTACCTGCTTACATAACTCAGAAATTTTACTTTAAGAAAATAATTAATCCAACCAGCATGAGAAAGGACTGTTCATTTTGACCCAGTTATCGAGGACAATAACCAAAATTTCCGGGGTGGGGTTGTTACGAACCGTCCTGGTACGTAATTAAATTTTGTATTCAACCAATTCAAAATTAAATTTAACTCGCCAGGAACATATGCGCAACGTCAGCATTTCTAAAACATAAGCCAGCATGGACATTCCTTCACCCATGCCAATAAGTTAGGGTAAGATAGAAAGACGTGAGAACTAGAGAGAAGGAAAGAGAGAAGAAGACAACACGAATCATTGCAAGGAGAGTACTCATACGAACACCGTTTGACGCTTCTACCAATGCACTACTACACCTAACGATTCGCGTGCGGAGCGAGTGCATTTTCTCATCTTCCAACGTCCTTCCTATGTAAACAAATGATTTATTTTGACAGCTGATCTGACCTTTAATAATTAACCCCTGATAATAATATATAAATAACCCTTGTCCAATTAACAATTTCTTACTATTACAAAATATTTTCAAAATTATTAATTATTAATTTCATACTGAAATAAAACAAAATTAAAAACAATTAATAACCAATATTCAGTCAAATTCAAATTATAATTAAAAAAAATTAAATTGAATTAAAGGAATCAAACGTGTCTCTAAGTCACGTTATGACAGTCAGCAATTTTTCAGAAGTCAGCGATTAACAATATAGCTTCCTTTTATGGGTCTCTCCCAAATTGTCGCTTGACAACGATCAACTAATCAAAATTAGCAATGCTTGCAAAAATGCCCTGCCTCATCTATGCATTCGTACCTTCGAGTCGGTCCTACTAAGAATTCTCAAAGCAGTTCTTTAATACTTCTTGTACCGACTAGAAGTAATAAGGAATCCGGAAAAAACACGGTTTCTCTTGCCCGTCTGCACTCGACGCGTAACTGAGCTGGGCCGCAACGTCATTAACAATTAAAGTTAGTCACTGGCCAGGAACGACGTTTACAAACGGTATCACTGACTCGACCCCTTATTTTTGATTAGATATCAACGGACGTCGCCCTTCAAATGGCATCAACGGACCCACGTTTCTATCAAATTCGGACGAACCGGGACGGCATCGAATGACGGCATCATCGGACCTAATTTGACCAATTTAATTGACTTACCTAGCCAGATCCACGAACGGACGTAAAACATTTTCGGATCTTCACTCGACGGAAGACAGAACGCGAATTCAAGTCACATAACTACGTACAGATGTCTAGCAACTTAAATTCAAAACCAGCAGAGTTCGTTTCCTACCGTGAAGGATGCGTTGATTCTGCAAATCAGTTTAGTGTACCCAGAATAGAAACGGCGATTTGGGCCCAGTGCAGTTCTTTACAGTTTCTTGTACCGTTAGAAGTACTAATAGACCAGGTGCCCATGACAAAAATGATGTAATTGCAGGTGCAAGGACGATTTTCCCCGTGAGAGGTGGCCGGTGCCGGTTCCATGGATTTTGGGGGGAACCAACCGTACTTGGACAGAAGCGTATGCGAGGAGCTGGGTGGTCCTTTGGACGTGACGGCCAAACTCACAAAGACGTATGGTATCTTTGAAGAATTACGAGGCACCATAAAAGAAATGGTGGATTTCAGCAGCACTAAGAGGAATATGTGGCTTCCAATTAGGGAAGGGCTGCAACGAGTGGAGAGAATTATGGAGGAACTGCGCGATCACTCTTTGACGACCGAAGGTCTTCATAGAGATTTGATCGAAAATGTTGGTCGAACTGCCCGAACGAGAGCCATGACCCGAAAGGAGAAGGCGAAGAAGAAGACAGACGAAAGCTGCACTCAGACTGATGGATCTGTGGCAGCTCCCAACACCCAACCTGGAAAGCGTGAAAGGGAGCTTTCAACGAGTCCCGTTGGGGCAAATGTTATTAAACAGAGGGCGAAGAAACAGAGGACCCGCACTACCATCGTGGCGTCCTCGACACTAAAGGATGAGGAGGTGGAAGGGATCGCTTCTACACCTGCATCCACGAAGAAGCAGAAGCAACCGAAGAGGAGAGCACGACCCGAGGCGGTTCTCATTAAACCGGCGGAGGGTCTAAGCTATGCCGAGGTCCTCAAACACCTCAAGCAGAAGGTGAAACCGGACGCCCTTGGTGTAAAAATCAGGGGTGTCAGGCAAACCAGAAACGGAGAGGTCCTTGTGGAGCTCGGACCTAGAGCGGAGGGCAGGACCGAATTTTCGGCAGCCGTGAGGGAGGCTGTTGGGTTGGGGGGTACTGTGCGCGAGATTGTACCCCGCACCGAGATCGAGGTCTTGGACCACGATCCAACAAGTGAAGCGGAGGAAATCGAGGAGGCCTTTAGAAGCTACTTCAGTGACCAGGGTGTTGGAGAAGTGAAGGTCAGCCTCACGAAAAGACCCTTCAGGGGCAACCTGAAGGCTTTCGTGGAGCTACCAGAGGAGTTGGCTGCGAGACTGGTACGCACAGGACACCTGAAGGTGGGGTGGGTGTCCTGTCGTGTACATAAAAAGGCGGAAAGGGTTCGGTGCTACCGCTGCCTAGGCTTCGGCCATATGGCAGCCGGTTGCGATGGCCCAGACCGCACGAAAGCATGTTGGAGATGCGGCAAGGAGGGACATAGGGCTGCGGAGTGCGAAAGTGCGCCGCAGTGCTACCTCTGCGCCGCAAAGGGGGAGAAATCCCGGACGGATCATCTGGCCGGGACTATGAGGTGTTGGTCGTTCCGAGAGGCAGCCTCATCGAGGAGACCTCGAGGACGACCAAGTTAAAGAATCGCACCCAACCAAGATGTTCGAAGGCCGACGAGCCCGCTGTGCGGTACAACCGCACTGTAGGGATGGGCGATTCTCTCGAAAAGATCGATTCATGAATCGATCCAGGATCGAATTTATTAAGATCGATTCATCAAAAGAATCGAATCGGAAGAATCGATCTTGAAAGAATCGATCTTTTAAGATCGATGTAAAAATTTCCTAAATAGTTTATATTTAGCTATAAACCATTACATTTATTCAATTTCAAATAAAATGATTAAAGATCGACAATTAGACACTGTTTATTCCTTTTTTCACAAAAAACTTTCTAAACCAGGAAAAATGCTGAAATATTTGTTCTCATTTATATTGGAAATAATTTACTATTGTCTACTAAAATATACTCAAATATACTAGTCTGTTATGATCGAACAATCTATGGTCTCGCCACGCGTAAGTAAAAAAAGTCAACCAATTAGACGGCTCCCTACACATGCAACTTTGATGCCATCAAATTTCGGACCTCCCTTTCTAACAATAAAGGATAGAAAAAGAGGTCTATTCCATTTCGAAACTTTGACAATTAACATTTTGAGCGCAGGCTGCGCTTGCGCTTAGATTGAGATGCAGTCTGGGGCACAAAAGAAAAAATTATAGGAGCAATAAAGATAAAAAATGTACGCCGCGGTCACGAAACTATAGGACGGACAGATAAATGAAAATGAAAGAATCGCTTCTTCGATTCTGGGGGTAAAGAATCGATCCAATAAAAAATCGACGCGCAAAGAATCGATTCAAAAGATCGATCTTTTGAGTAAAAAAGATCGATCTTTCAAGAATCGATTCAGAATCGCCCATCCCTACCGCACTGCTGAGGACGATGCGTGCATCTTGGTTGGGTGCGCAAAGTTGAAATGCCAAGCTGGCCTAGTATGATGGATGTCGAAGCACGACTTAGTGGCCTTACCCCCACGTCCTTGAAGTAATGCAAAAGCGGTTCCGAGGACATGGGTTGGCGCGAAAGGAGTTAAGGTTTAGTGGGTAGGTGCCGTTTGGTAAGTCCCACACTCACCTTCGTTCCTGGTGGACTGCGCGCCCGTGTGTGCATCTCGCGTGCATGTATATTAAGTGCATGCGCGTGGGATGCATATATTGGGCTCGCGGTCGCCAAAGTTCGAATGTGGTTGGTGCATGAACTTTTTCCTTTTTTACTCCTGTAATAAAAAAAAAAAAAAAAAAAAAAACGTCGGTGGTCACTGCTACAACTGTGCACGTTCTTGGACACAGGCACAACTATACACAGGCCATCTGTGCACGCCTACTTTTCTACGTGCACAGTTGGGAGTCTCCCATCTCTGCACGTGAACTGTTCGAGGGGTACCATCTGTGCACGTCTAAATTTCGACGTGCACAGTTGGGAGGCTCCCATCTTTGCACGTTAACCGTTTCTAGGGTACCATCTCTGCACGTCGTCATTTCGACGTGCACAGTTGGGAGTGTCCCACCTGTGCACGTCTAAAATAATACGATTCGATTTGAAAGTTGCAGGTCCACGTGCACGGATGGGATACTCCCAACTGTGCACGCATCAATTAGTAGGATTAGACTTTTTTGTATGTCCACGTACCCAGATGGTACCCTCTGAACTGTGCACGTATCAATTAATAAGATAGCATGCTTAACATACAAGTCCGCGTGCACATATGAAGAGTCCGCGGTCTAAACCTGTTAACTGACATTTTATAAATTTTATACAGCGACGGAAAAACGTTTTCATTTTGTTGGAGAGCGCAATACCAATAATATGCATAAGATTTATAACAATTCTGGTGAAATTAAACTTCTTACAGCGGTTTGAATCTGTAAGTATGTTATCTACAAGAGGGTCCCGCGGTCTTTGCCTGTTATCAGCAGGAGCGCGCTCCTGGTGCGCTGAAAATGTAAACTAGTTGTATGAATTAAAAAAGTTATTAACCACTGTTTACGATCGCGTGTAAACAATTACGCGGCAATCTTGTGTGCCCTAGTAGCAAGATAACTGCAGACTGGCGCAAGCTGGACGCCAGAAAAGGAAGAATCTGTTTGCAGCCTGGCGCCCGGTTGGTTCCGCTTTGGCGTGCTGTTCTGGCACCAGAGTCTGGTATAGCAGATTCTGACCCAGACTGCTCATGATATACACCAGACAAAATTAAAGTAATGTTAAATGATACTAAATAGGTTTCTTTAATAGTTTTACACTATATTTCAGCCCTTTCTGGGAGAATATACTGCGGAGACGTCACAACATTCCAGGAGACACAGGTTTAGACCGCGGACCAGTGCTGCAGATACCGAAACGCGTTTTTTATAAATTCAAAAAAAAATTATAATTTCGACATGCGGCTAGAAGGATACTGGCGGCATATTAAAAAACTTCAATGAAGTGCAAAAAAGTAGATTAAAAAAAAAAGTCAGATAACAGGTTTAGACCGCGGACCCTTCATATAGGAGACTCACAACTGTGCGCATATCAATTCTCATCGTAATAATTGGGATTTGCGCAGGTGGGAGGGTGCCATATGTGCACGTGAACTTTTATTGGAAAAATTATAGTATGAATCGAGGCGCGCAGTTTGGGAAGGTACCATCTGCGAACGTGCACTTTTTGATGACAAATGATTTTATTATTCGAAACGTGCACAGTTGGCAGGGTACCATCCGTACACATTATAAGTGAAATTGATGATTTTTATACTTCTAAGTGAAAAATCTGACTGCATTAATTAAGTCGTGCAATGTCAGGAGTCTTTCATCTGTGCACGTGGACTTGTAAGTAAATAATATGATCGTATCAATTGAGACGTGCACAGTTGGGAGTCTCCCATCTTTGCACATGTACAGTTGGGAGTCTCCCATCTTTGCACGTGCCCAGTTGAGAGTCTCCTATCTGTGCACGTGAGCCGTTGGTAGGGTGCCATCTGTGCACGTTAACCGTTGCTAGGGTACCATCTGTGCACGTCGACATTTCGACGTGCGCAGTTGGGAGTCTCCCATCTGTGCACGTTAATTGTTGCTAGGGTACTATCTGTGCAAGTCGACATTTCGACGTGCACAGTTGGGAGTGTCCCATCTGTGCACGCCAAATTTGGCGCGTGCACAGATGTCCCGGTGTACAGTTGTGCCTGTGGCCAACAACGTGCACAGTTGTACCAGTGGCCACTGACTTGCACAGATGGGCGCGTGCACAGTTGCTCCGTGCACAGTTGTCCGTCACCCCCGGAAATTCAGGTAAAATTTCTTAATACTGATTTTACAGGGAAAAGTTTCAAACAAATAGATGTTCTGCTTTGAAAGGTGAATATTTTCATTCCAATATCATTTTTTGATAAAATTGATACATTGAGAGCAAACATCGATTAAAGAAATACGAGAACAATCAAAAGCTGTTTTCCGGTCCAGCAAGTCATTTTTTCGAAAATTCCCAAGAGAGGAAACATACTGCCCTGCACGTGAACTTTAATATTACTGCGGAAAATTTCATTTAAATGTTTATATTTGCCATGTTATGCGCATTTTTCATTCTTTTTTTCATTGTTCCTTTCACCGGTTGTACCTTCAGGAATTCAAAAGAAGGTGTTCTCAAAATGAGTACATCGATAGTATAAGTCTTGTGTAACAACTTGGCGTTAGCTACTTTCGAGTAAAATAATAACTTATTCTCCTATAAACATTAATAAAACAGAGTCACGTTCTCAGCTTCTAATTATCCTAGAAGGTTGTAATAAAGCTGAATATTATTCTGAAAAAATTAAATAACAAAATCGCTTTACCCTCACATTGACATTATTCATTGTTGTTGAAGTTTATACTTTTTCCGTTGGAATGTATTCCATGATTATTACCGTGACGGAAGTCAATTTCCCGGACGCAGCATGGGGTCGTCTCAGATTTTTCGACGGCCAGTGGCTTAGGCGTAGACGGTTACACTGCTTGTAGCTGATATTTTATTACAAATTCTTCGTGGTGCATTTTTAATGCAATTATATAATATACATTCATAGATGTCAATATGCGACTCCGAAGTACAAGGTGATCGAGAATGTGAATGCGACAGGTAACTCCAAGACAATCGAAAAATTAATTTTGTGCTCAAGATCGCGTCTAGGATTTATCGATTTTTTCGAAATTCGTCTCTTTTGGTTGTAATTAACAATATAGTGCAACTTTTTCTTCTTTCTTGGGTCGAAATAGAGCGCTTCCATTCCAAAATGTATGTTTTTTGTGAGAAAATGTCATTTCTTAGGTTGAAAGTTCAACTATTTCAATAGAAAATTAATGTAATTTTGTTCTGGATTTCACTATTTTGTTGAAAATTTGTCTTTATCTGTTAACTTCAACTGCAATTGATTTCAAATTGAAATATTTTTCAGTTAAGTAATGTAAAGTATTAAATTCCTCCCTAAAAAGTTCATCTGTTTCGGTTGTAAATGTAATTATTGCTTAAGAAATCATGCGTTCTTATAAACTTTTCACTACATTGCTAGAAAGTAGTAGATGTTTTTTTTTTTAAACTATTTCTTTTGTTGAGAAATGATATTGTTGCTTTCATCATGCAACTGCTTTGAAGAGAATTAGTCTCCGTCCCTTGAAAATTCAACAATTATTGAGCAGAAACTGTTTTCGATTCTTGGTTAAAAATTCGGTTTGTTCGTCAGGAAATTGATCTTCTCTGGTAAATAGATCGCATTTATTTTGGTTAAACATTCAATCATTTTTGTCGAAATTCAATCTCACTTGTACTGAGGATGCAGATCTTTTTTTACTTACTTCACACCCTGGCGGACCGGCCGAACGCAAACATTACGCTACAGCGTAACGGTAAAGTAATG
>CAKNXH010059405.1:0-19261 GCA_932178445.1 Andricus quercusramuli
AAATGCTTGAGATAAGCAATAACCTTGAATCTATTTTTACATGGATTCGGCTAGCACAATTGCTCAATATTATGCTATGGCACATGAGGAATGTACATGCACTCTTCTTCTGAAACCTGTTTAAACTTGCAAAATATATTTCGCAGAAAATTACGCCCTAAAAATAATCATATCACACATCCCCAGGCATCAAAGACATCGACTATTTTTCTCAGAATTATCTTGACAATAACAAGCAATTATATACGGGGGTTGAAATGCAACACCACCGTCTACGTCATCACCTTATCTCCCGAGCGGCGGCTCGCGAGGGATGATGACTCATCTTCTAGCACTCTTAACTTCCCTCACACAGGCACACACTATATAAATTATATTATATTATTAATATTATTATTATTATTATTATTATTATAATTATATTATATTATTCGATATTGGATACCTCAACACTGATGACTCATCACCTAGCAGCCTGCATATCTAGACTCCGTCTTAATATCCAGACTCCGTTCTAATCGTACGGAAAAAAGTGAGTTAGAAACCCCCCTACCTATCTACTAAGCTTTAAAAAGTTTAAAGAGATTTTAATGCAGGCCGTGACTGCTTGTATCGAAAAGTTGGTACGAATAGCCAGATTTTTTTCTTTACGAATAGGGGGAGCTGGAAAAGGAGCATCTTAAAAACTTCCAACGAATTTTCAAGAGCTTTCGAAAGTGGTGAGGTACTTTAAAATATTTCGAGGGATTTTCAAAAGATTGGAAAGTTTTCAAGGAATATCCAAGGATGTGAAAAACTTTGGGAGATTTAAAAAAATTGTCTTTCGTGTTAACGAACTTCTGAAGATATGAAGGAATTTTGCAGGACCTACAGGCTTTTAGGATATTTGTAAAAGATTCTAAAGGATTTTATTAGATTTCCAAGGATTTTAATGATTTCAGTAGGTTTCATGTAATTTCACGAGATGACATAATATTGTAATGGATTTTTAAAACTTTACTAACAGGTATTCAGGGATTTCACAGGATTTCAAAGATTATATTTCAAGGTACTTTCGAGGATTTTGAAGAATTTTTAAAGTTGTGGAATATTTTAAAAGATTCCAAGGAATTTCGAATTGATTTTAACAATTTAAAAATGTTTTTTTTCTTCAAATATTTTTTTCGAATACTTAAATTATTACGGAGACTTTGGACATATTTTTCCCTATTTATACTCTTTCAACATCACTCATGATTTTTTTTTTCAGCCAAAAATATCTGAAGGTGTATTTGGAATTGTGACATTTATGGGTTAATATTTTTCAAAGGATTTCAAAAGAGTTCAAAAGATTTTAAAGGCTGAAGGATCTGAAGGGATTTAAAAACGTTCTTGGGGTTTTCCGAATTCCAAAGAATTTTCAAGAGCTTTTAAAAGATCTAAGGGATTTCAAAATATTTTAAAGGTTTTGAAATATTTTAGGTTATTTCAAAATACTCCAACGCATTTTCATGAAATCAAACAAATTTCAAGGGATATCCAAAGATTTTAATGTATGTAAGTGATCGAAAAAAATTTGCGTGCAGTTGCTAAGAATTTCATAGATTTTGGGAAGATATGAGATGATTTTACATGAAATATGAAGTTTCAAAATATTCAAAAAGATTCCAATGAATTCGTTAAGACATCAGAGGATTTCAATTAATTGAAAAGCTCTCAAGGTATTTAAATCAATTTTCCAGGATTTCAGGAAATCTCAGCTTTCATAGATTTTCACGGAATTAGGGTAAGAGCACCAGTTATTGGCACCTTAAGAGGAAATTTAGACTTTAGGAAATAAATAAACACATAAAATATTGAATTCTGAAATAGTGATAATTATACCGGCACTCAAAATTTTATACAGAATACACTGGAATGTTGAATTATTATTCAAAGTTGAAAAAAACTTGAAAAATTATTAAAAATAAGCATGTAGTCCCAAAATATTAGTGCTTGGCACTGCTAACCCCAGTTATTGGCACCCCTCGTCACCAGTGATTGGCACTACACTCACATAACCTCCTCAAACTTCTGTAATTGCATTAAAACATTGATAAAAACAAATTGTGCATCTGAAAATATGAAATAAATTTTCTATTAATAATTATAAATTTAGTATTTTATCAATTTTGTTTTTGGACAAGCCAACTTCTTTGACAGCAGCTATAAAGCCTAGCCATTTCACATATCTATTCTTCGGCTTATGTTTTTCTTTCCTCAGAGATACTCTCTGACGGGCAAACATATGGCAATAAATAAAATAAAAACCATAAATGTTACTAATTTTCTCATTTTCTACTTCAAACTAGAAAAATTAAGAAACAAATTCAAACATGGATACATAAATATAGTTAAAACAAGTCACCCACCGATTAAATAAAAACTTTGGCTATTTATAATAACATGAATTCCTGCGTAACATTTAAAACATTGTACGACAATATTATTAAACACAATATGTATAAAGATAATAAAATTCTATTCATAATTTAAATAAAACCAATATTTACCTATACCTCGAGGTCTGAAAAGAATAATAAATTAAATGAACAGAACTTTGGAGGTTACGATTACCGGTATCCCGGTATTAAAATGACAGCTTCATTTATTATAATTGTTAGCTACTTTTTCGTCTACCTAGTAAAGACTTTTGTTGTTCCGGCACTTTTAACACTTCATTTTATCAGAAATACGTGAAATGGCTCATGTCAACACAAGGTCTTGAGATTACATAACCTCACTTTTTTCCGGCGAGGCAGGGGTGCCAATGAATGAAATCATTCCCGAATTGCATGGTCTGGTCATTGGCACTGGAGTGCCAACGACTAGAGACCATACTTTTAATATTAATTTCCATTGGCACCCCCCCTAAAATTAATAAATAAATTATTGCCGAGGTTCATTCCTTATTTTGATTATATTGCAAGTATTTCTTTTCAATATTCACAAAAATTGGAACAGATTTACTTGTTCACAACGTTGTTTGAACAAAATTAAAAAATGTTGTCAGCTAAACATTTTCTTTAGAAAACCGGATAAATTCTTGGCACCCTAAGAACTGAAGTGAATTCATTATTTTATAACTAAATTTGACATTATTTTGTATGAATTATATATGTCGGTACACGCAGAAATAATGGTAGAATTAAAATAATACCATCAAAATACGATAAATGTTTGCATTTTCTTTAAATTTAACAAAAATGAGAGAGGGTGCCAATAACTGGCGCAGTGCCAACCACTAGTGCTCTTACCCTATATAATATTTTGAAGAATATGAAGAATTTATTCACAAGGAGTAAACGATTTCGTGGAGTTTCAAAGGTTTGAAGAAATTAACAATTTTTGTGCAATTCATTTGAATTTTTTCAATTCACTTAAATTCTCCTAAATTCACTTAATTCCACTCACTTTTTGGTTTGAAATTAATTAGTTTTGGTGACTTCTTTACTCAAAATAGATCGCTTTTTCAAGTAAATAGGCTGTTTCGGTCAATAAATAAAAAATCTATTTAAAGTTCAAAATTAATTTAATTCATCCAGAAAAAATTTTGTATAAAAACGTTACAAGTTCAGAATTTTTCCATTATTATTAATAGTCAGGGAAAATGAAAAATGTGTCAGGGATAAATCAGGGAAAAGTCAGGGCAGTTTGAAAATAAAGTTTCGCGGTCACCCTTTGTTAGGCTGTTTTTGATTAGTTTGACTAATTGCAAAAAAAAAAACAATCTTTTATAGTCCATTTTTCCAAACTAAATAGAAAAGCAAGTGTTAATAACGAAAGTTGCATAACTAGGCTCTTTCATGGTATTACGAGTAGAACTTTATCTCTGAAACTTCTCTGCTACGGAAACTCGTGTCGCCATGTCTCCTGGTGAGAGAAGAGAATGTTGGTGGATTGTTTTTCAGTGCTCATTAAAATTTATAGCGAAGTTTGTAGATAAGTGGTTTGGCGACCAGGGACCTGTTCGAGAGAATTGCGAGAGGAGAAACGAGAGTTGAGCGATGGAGGACCCGTAAACCGTGCCGCAATATTGAGATGTGTCATGCAAAGTTTACAAGTTAATGCACGTTAACTCGTTCGAGTAGAACAGAACGGCCTTGTTGAGCATAATGGTAGATAACGGTCTGCCAGTGGTTCGGCAGCCACCCAGTGCTTGATGTTATCGTCATCAGACGACAGCGTCAATGAACGTCAAACCTGAATTGCGAACGAGTTAATTTTCGCGAAACTGTCTATGTAAATGCGGGTGTTAGGCAAGTAAACAACGCTGATTTTAACGAAGTCAGTGTCGATATGCATAAAATACTTAACTCTGCCAACCTGGTGGAGAAACTGTACAACTGCATTTGGAGCAAACCGAAATATTCATGGAGAAAAATGGATGTGAAAAATTGGGGCTATGATGCTGGTAGTCGATGTCTTCCTGACTGAATTGGCGTTGTAAAAATAGTTCAAGTTTGAAATTAGGTTATTGATTCAAGTCGACCGCGGTAATAAATTATTTAAGCAACTAAATAGATTACAGTTCGTCGAAGGCCTGACCCCTCTAGCACACTGATACAGAGTCCAGTCCATAACAGGAATCAGTCCTATACTCGCAACACCTTTTAACGTATGAGAGTATGAGAAAAACTGTTTTCATTAACATAATTCAAAGTTCATGTAAAAGTAGAAAAGGCTGCTTCATTCGAAACATTTTGATTTACTCATTTACATCTTTTTATTTTGATTTCCTGTAGAAGAAAGTAAATATATTCGATTATTAATTATAACGAGGAGTATGTTTGTACATACAAACATACTGGTATCACCCTAGGTCGAATTCCCAGCTAGTTCGGGTTAGAAATTAGTCACTTTTGGTAAATTTGTCAATTTTTCGCAAGTAAATTGGGCTGCTCAATGAAATTTGAAAATGATGGTTTACCTCTACCTGGCTTCTTTCTGATCTGAAATGGTCTTATTTTCTTAAATTGATTACGAATTTTCATCCTCAAGAATTTTCTATAGAGTGAGGATTTTTCTAACCGGCTAATTACTGCAAGTCAACAGTATTTCGATTTCCTTTCGTGTCACGTGCTGGCAATCGACAGGGAGTCTCTCGATTAACTAGCAGAACCCAAACGTAACTGTTCCCTGGTCTGGTCGAAGCGAAATCTAGTCGATCCGGTCAAGGGACTGGACTCCGCTCTTTGGTGACTGCCGCGACTCTGTCGAAGTTCGTGCCACAAGCGTGACATGCAAATTGCTTTAATTTATATGGAGAACTCGAGACTATTGTTTGGCCGTTAGAAACTGGCAGCCAGATTGGAGGCGGTTTGAGGCCAGTGAACGTGCCTGAGCATTGGTTACCCGGCTTTGCACTTAGGCATTCCACAAACACCTGTACGAATCTCAGTGTAGATGTTGTTCGGTGTGTTTCGTCGGGGGTAGTTGTACGGTGCGTGGCTCCATCACACGTAGACGTTTCACCCCCATGCTCACGGCAACCACCGTGACCGGCCGGTCCAGATTCCAACCCTCCAATGTTTCACCAAAGCAAAAGCGTGACGTACTAACCGCCTATTATTCGCGCTTTTAATCTCGACTTACGACCTTGAATTTTTGTTTTAATTGAGAACTTATTCTTTTTCTGTTTCTGGGAGTGTCTAAATATTATCTGAAAAAGTGAAGGGATTGGAGGAGCTGTCCTAACATCGCGCGGTGTTACATAGGAGGAGGGTCACAAAGGTTTCGTAACACGTGACACTTCTTTGATCAGAAAATAAAATTTAAATCCGTGTCGATACATTAAAGACCAATATTATCGATATAAAAAATTCAGTAGTTGCATTTTTGACCAAGAAAATTTGATTTTAACACAGTAGTTGTATTTTCAACAAAATGATCAAACTATCAACAAGGTAGTCGAATTTTTTACCAAAAAACTCAGTTTTTAACCAAAAAGATCAATTTTCTACAAAACAGTTGAATGTCCAACAAAAAAGTTAATTTACGACCAAATAGTTGAATTTTCAACTAAAATCATAAATCCACAACAAAACCAATGTATTTTTGCTTCCTCATTTAGGAAGCTTTGTAATGGTAACATTTTCGAAAATTTTTAAATTCATTTAATTAGACGTTCCTCAATTTATAAATGTCTAATACAATGTTCTAAGCACTTATTGGTGGTGTGTGTGTCTGTGTGTGAGGATTTGGATGTATGGATGCGGATGTGGATGTGTGGATGTCACACTTTTTTGTGCACACGATAACGATCTTGAAACTGACCGAAGGATTCCTAAAAATATTTATTGCATTTTTTTAGCACTTTTGTAATGTTTTACAAAATCGGTTTTTCATTAACATAATTCAAAGTTGATGCAACAATATAAAAGATTCCTTGATTTGAGATGAATCGATTGGCCTATAATATCAATACATTTGATTAAAGAGTAAGGAAGTTATGGTCATTTATATTATATTAAATATCGATTTTCGGAGAAAAAATTTTCCCACTCTCATAATTTAAAGTTGATGCGAGAATAGGAAAAATGTGTTGATTCAAGACGAATCGATTGACCTGTAATAGTAACACATTTTATTGAAGAGTAAGGAAGCTATGGTAATACGTAATATTTGAAAAATCGGTTTTTTATAGTAAAACTTTTTTCATTAACATAATTCAAAGTTGATACAAGAATATAAAAGATTCCATGTTCGAGACGAATCGATGGACCTATAATATTGATACATTTTAATGAAGAGTAAGGAAGCCATGGTAATGCATAATATTTGAAACACGGTTTTTTATAGTAAAACTTTTTTCATTAACATAATTCATAATTGATGCAAGAACGAAAAAGATTCCTTCATTCGAGGCAAATCGATCAACCTATAATATTAATACACTTTATTAAAGAGTAAGGAAGTTATGCCCATTTGTAATATTTGAAACATTACATTACATTGTGACAATTTTGGTAAAAAAATCATAAATCTGAGAACGGAATAGATTCCGACGGAACTTCCCCCTTCCCTTTTCTAGCTTAAAAAATTACCATTTCAAATCGTCGTTGTCAGAGCAACATGACACTTGGCATTTGAGCTACTTTCCAGGAAGGACAAACAAACTTATTTGAAATGCTCATGGTTGAGTACCTAATTTTTTTTATTCTTTGATTCATCTTTCCAATCTTCATCATAAAAACATCAAGTGCAGAGCATTTGAAATCAGTTTTTTGTCCCTCTCCTAAAAAGTAGTTCAAATACAGTTGTGCCATGTTGCTTTGACAACGACGATATACAACATTTGATTTGTCTGATTTGTCTTTGCATTTTAAAAATGGTTTATATTACATATTTTTTAATTTTGTATTTTTTGTGAATTTCTATTTTTAAATTGATCAGAATGAAAACTTTAGTTTGTCTAATATGTAAAAAATCACTAATGCTTCCTTTATGAGGATGCAAATACATTTGCTAGCGGGAAGCAAAGTGCTCTTGAAATGAGCACCATATAATTATAAATACAAACAAAGTAGAAACACTCGAGATCGAATTCACAGCTAGTTTATAAAGTAGATCAAATTTAAACCAAGTAGTTGAGTTTTGAACAAAAAAAAAAAAATAATTTTCAACGAAACGTTTAATAGGTAATATTTCAACCACAGAAGATTTTGATTTCCAAAAAGACGAATTTTCAACAAAATATGTGATTTTCAACGAAAAAGATGAATTTTTGTCAAAAATGATTAATCATCAACAAAAAAGAGAACTCAAGAAGAGTTCAAAAATTAAGCAGAAAGTAGAATTTTTAACCAAAACGGTTTTTTTTGCACAACTTATAAAATCAATATTTTAATCAAATTTTTTAAATATAGAACAAAAATGTAGGCCAATAGAGGGAAAACCGATAATATCTTTAATTATTCAATTTCATCTGAACAAAACCCATTCCATCAAATTTAGATTAAGGGCTTGGTTTCTAAACTATAAAATTTTGAGAAAATTAAATTTGAAACAAACAGTTTTGTATATGTTTAAGGGAGTGTCTACACGTACCTAAAAAATCCGGCTATTTTTACCGAAATTTCAGTACACGTAGCCACGGTCTATTTTTCGTCTCCAATTGAATCTTAAATTTTCCCAAAAGTGAAAAAGTGACTGGCTAGTTGCATTGAAGTAAACATTCTAAACTGTTGAAAATTAAAGTTGTTAAGTTTAAATCTTACTAATTGAACGGTTTCAAGCTTGCAGAACTCAAAACTCTTTAAAGTTCAAAGATTTAATGTAAAAGTGTTACAAATTGTCAAATTTCCTTTTGGAATATTACGAACCCGTTCAATCTCTTATTATTTTACGTGACGTATAAAACGATTTCATAATATTTTCTTCTCACACTAAGAATTATATGAATCACAGTGAAAAATAATATCACTGTCATTTACCAGTTTTTTCTTGGTTTCAAAAAATCGCGGTTATTTCCCGGTTTCACAGTTCATCTGCTACTGTAGTCTAGACAGGATTAAGCATACAGGATTAAGTAAATGATGGAATTTCCTAAATTTTTCTCTCATATATTAATCGTATGGTTGCATGCATTAGATATTGTGGTACACCATAGTAGTTGTCTGACCATATCGCGTATTGTTCTACTAGTCAGTAGCAATATCCAGCAGCGCTCCATTCAAGATTCCACACAGTTCATGACGTTCATCTGCGTTTAATTAAACGTTTACCATTCCTCTCTACAGATATATATCATAACACATTCTATTAATTACTACCTTTTATTGTTTTACCGACAGTTTTTATGTTATTACTGCTCTGTGTATAAAGATCTTACGAATAAATATCATTGGTTTTAATGTATGCAATTCAACAATCGCTTTTGATTGTTACATTGAACATTTACATAATGAAAGGGTGCTTCTTGTGAACTAGAAAAATTATTCTCAATAATATAAAATACAGTCAAAACAAGAATAATCTTAATTGAACCTATAAGAAATACTGAGCAGAGAAAGGTTCATATTCAAAGCATGTCAAATTCATCAATCAGTTGAATAATATATTTATAAGATTAGCAATACCTATTATTTCCATTAAACAAAAATATATAAGATATCAGTCTTTAAATAAGCAGGATAAATTAATAAATTAAAACGATCATCAAAGGCGAAACTTCATACACATTCATCCAACCAGATTTAACAAGAATCATGATAATAATCGAGAATTATAATGACAAAATAAATAGCAAGAGTGATGACGATAAATTAGACAATGGTACATTTCAAAATAAAGAGTGAAGTTTCAATATAGCTGATGAAGAATAGAAATTATACCTTTAGCTTTTTGTCAGTCGCGATTACGATGTTGATTCAGGAATATAGAGAAACAATGAACCTTACAGGAAAGTAATAAAAAAAAAAAACATTGACACCTTTACAAAATAAATTAACAATCGTTGCTACACGTGCCTCTTCGAATCCCGCTGAGTACGATGATTGCAACGTTACAATAAAAATGCTCACATGAGCGAAACACAATTGACACTTTGAAATTTCGCGATTGTATGATTGTTCATGTCTCTTCTCTTTTAGTTATTCCTATTAATTGTCTACCACGCAAAACGCGTCATCAATTTTACGATGAGATATTGGATAAGTTATCGATCAGGTACTCACTGACTTCGCCCACACCTATCGATTGAGTTTGGAGCGAAGATATAAATAATTCGTCTTAAAATTTCCTCCAAAACTAGCGTTACTAATCGCGATTCATTTGTTTCACGCTGGTGCATCGGCTGATATTCGTGGCAGTTCGGACCCGGCCAATTCCATAATTCATCGGTTATATACGAGTCTGATCCTCTTACCATGTATATACGCAAACCAGGATGAGAGATTGGGATTGGTTGACCAAGCTCACCATAGCCTAGAGCCGAGATGACGTAATTCCTACATTGCCATCATAATGGCTTCTACACTGAACGTCCATCGGATGAAAACCATGCTATAGACGCAGAGTGACAGCACGCGGGATTATTAATGCGGGTTTTAATTAAATTTTGATGGCATCAGCCTACTCGGATTAACCGGCATTAACGGGCTACAATGAGTGCAAACAGGTTGCTAGCTATGTTTCTCGAAGTTATAATCCGCTGCCGACAATCCCAACGATAAGAGCGAGAGGGAAGGTTTACACAGATCTATTTACTGTATGGTTCCACCACGAACTGTGGGAAATGAATCAACATGGATGCGTACATTGGTTTCCAGTTAGCTACTGAGGTTGAATTATTAAATCCAGGAAACTGCTTCCCCTCGGGCAAAGGAGGCTGTTAGAGAATGTTCAATTTAATCATCTTAAATGAATCTGAACATCAAACCAAAAACAGATTAGCATTCCAAATACAGAGTGGAAATTGAGATCCTTAAAGAAAATCAGGGCATGTGCCCTAGACTATGATTCAAGACAGAGTTATGTGTAAACTCCATATCGCAGTCTAACATGTTTACACATGAATAATAATGCGATATTCCTCAAAATTGAATGTAAAATTATTATCCGCTCAATACGAAGACTGAAGGCACTCATAATGTTCACACTATTGCCTCTCTCCACTCGTACCATATTTATATTTGGGTGAAAATCCAAAAGTTGGAATAATTCGATTTCGAATTGAATAAAATTTTGCTGAGTCCCCAGTAACCATTCAGTGAGTCGATTTCGAGAAATATCTTTTGACCTTCTTCTTTGGAAGGTATCAATTGGAAGTTCCCAGTAGATAAGTAACAGATTACAAATTGACCGTGGCGAGGTTCCTGGTATGTTTTCTAAATGAAAGATTCCGTACGCTTCTCGTATGCGCGGTCCATTGGGCGAATCAAGAGTTACGGGTGATAGCTTGGAGGAGAACACTAATAACGTGCAGCCTCACAGGCACGTGATTTGTGTGGCATTCGTAGTCGGAATAGTAGTAGAAGGTTAGGTGGAAGGTCCGATATTTCTTCGGTTTCCTGAGAGTCCTGACGAACGACCAGTCGAGGATGTTGCTCCTCCTTCTGTAGAGCAAAATATATACAACCACCTACAGTTATTTAAAGACCTTTAAATTTATGGGATTTGCCAAGCTGAATTGAACCCATCCTTCTGCAATTAGTGTTTCACTTTTGCACCCTTTGTTAAGACCAGAACTCTTCTTTCCTTGTATTCCATCTCGCTGCATCCTTCTGTTTCCCATTAGTAAACTGAGAATCTTTCTTCCTTCCTTCCTTCCTTAAGCGAGAATATCTCATTTTCTTTAATGGTCGCTTCATTACTTGCAACTATCTGTCCCGCGAGTCACCCTATACTGCTAGTTCTGAAAAAAACAGTAATTAAATTCAAAGTTTCAAGAGTTTGAATATCCGAGTCCTTCGAGGCTCGAGATCTTGGAAGTAGTTTCCCAAGGGTCTGAAAGAGTTAGGGAAAATATTCTTCGAGAAGTACCCTGGGTCAGCGACTTGAATTCTCCCCATCATTCTTAATATTCTTTCTTGGGAAAAGTTAAAGGGATTCGCTCTCGGAGGAAGGTTCGTCTGATCGTTTCGCATGCAATTTTATATTCTCTCTCTTTATTGTGGGAGCGATTTTATTTAGGAGTTCTAGCATTATTCGCTACAGACATCACACTATTTCCCCTATTAGCTTCTTTTCTCATTTTTTAAGAATTCTTCTTTCTTTCCCTGTTTTCTAGAAACTTACCCTTTTTCTAATTTTTTTCGCTTAGATGCCAACTGAATATAGAGAACCCAATAAGAAAATCCAATTATTTTTCGTTTGAAGTTAATTTTTTTACTGAAAAGTCTACTGTTATACTTTTGGTGGAGAATTAATTTTTTCAGTTTAAAATTTACTTATTTTATTGAAAATTTATATTTTTGAGTTTTGTAGAAAATTTGTGTTTTTAAATGAATAATCTAATTTGGTTCAAAATTCAACTATTTTGTTGAAAATTCTTCTTTTTAAATTGAAAATTCATCTCTTCCCAGGTGGAAATTTAAGTCGGGGGCTGGCCAGTCTCCGGCTGGAGAGCCCGGCTTCAAGCCGGGAGCTGGCCGGGGAGCCCGACTTTAAGTCGGGCTGTGGCCAGGGTTTCTGGTCGGAATCCGGCCAGCATCGTCACGCTGCGCTGGCCAGCATACGGCCATGAAGCAAGGCCATGATATGGCCGGGCTGTCCGATCGTGGCCAAGCTTCTGTTCTACTTTCTCTTTTGACTCTTTATTATGAGAGCTTTGCGAGTCCAGGTTTTTTAAAGATTGAAGGTTGCCAATTTTTTGTTTGGAATCGATATTGTTTCTCACTTCGCAAATCTCCTCGCCTTCTGAATCTGTATATAGGATATCGATTGAAAATTTGGTCTTCCTCTCCGATTTACCAAATTCATTCAGACTTAATTCGCCACCTGAAACAGAAGAATAAAGAATCAATCACATCAACAACTATGAAAATAAATGTTATATTTGATTTTAAAATTATTATTTGCAACGAAGGTATGCTTACTGTCATTTGAATTCTCAAGCATAAGTAATTCCCTGGTAGACCACGAACAATAAATTCAATTAATTGGTAGACATACGAGTCATCATCGCTTGCCATTTTTACACTGAGAAAAAAATATTTATATACATTAATATCATGCATTTATCTATCATGCTAGAAAAATTAAATAATACCATTTTATATTTTCAATTTGAAGGTACGAATCAATTGGCATATCGTCGCATTTGACTTTGAATATTAAGTTTTAAATTATTTATTAAATATTAAACCAGATAATTGAGTTTTCAATGGAATAGTGGAATTTTCAACAAGAAAGTTCATTTTTAACTGAGAAAGATAAATTTTCTAACAAAAAAAACTGAACTTTCAATTCAAAAGGACGAATTTTTTTTTTTCGAAGCAGTTAAATTTTCAACTACAAGAGATCAATTCTTGACGAAAAATGTAATAGTTTATAGGTAAATCAAAAAATATTTTTATCTTTGATAAAAAACAGTACAGTAAACAACGTCCAAACCGGATAAACTTTCAACCAAAAAAGGCGATTTTTCTACAACAGTGTTGAATTGTCAACTAAGAAAGATTTGTCAGTCAAGAAAGAACAAAAATTCCAACCAAACTGCTGAATTTTCAAGCCAAAAAACGAATTTTCTACAAAAAATTTGATTTTTAGCCTTGAATAATGAATTTTCAACAAAAAAAGTTAATTTTTAGGCAAAAAAAGATCAATGATAAACCAGATAGTTGAGTTTTCAATCAAATAGTTGAATTTTCAACAAAAAAGATCATTTTCAATCAAGAAAGCTGCATTTCCTACGATACAAGATGAATTTCTATCTAAAAAGACGAATTTGTAACGAAACAGTTGAATTTTTGACCAACCAATATGACTTTTTCACAAAATAGTAGAAATTTCAACATAATAATGAAATTTTAAACAAAAAAGTTAGATTTTTCACCGAATAGTTGATATTTCAAACAAAAAAAGAGTAAACTCCAAACAAATAACTGAATTTTTCACCAAATTGTTTAATTTTTTAGCCAAAAAGACGAATTTTCTATAAAATATTTGACTTTTAATCCCGCAAAGATGAATTTCCAACAAAAATGATAATTTTTGTCAAATGAAGATCAACTTTCAACAAAACAGTTTTTTAAATTTTAAACGAACAGTTATATTTTCAAGCAAATATTTGATTTTTTAATCAGAAAATACAGATTTTTTAGACGACTGGTGCAATCTTAACCCCAAAAGTTTCATATTCAACAAGAAGGTCATTTGCAACCAACAAAGATGCATTTTTTAATAAAACGGATGCATTTTATCCAAAAAAGATTGCATTTTTATCCAAACGGAGCTAATTGCTATCCAAAAAGACGAATGTTTAACAAAATAGTTGAATTTTCAACAAAATACTTAAATTTTTAACAAAATATCATAACCTATAAAGCTTCGTATAATGGCCTTATAACCTAAACTCTAATAAATTTAATAAAAAAACAATACTCTTACCTGCTCATAAAATTTATAGCATCAAAATCACTACATTAAACCTCTCTTAAGGTTTTCACTTTTATCAAATAAAATAAAACCAAACACTCGTGATGAATCAAACTTGATCGTGAGGTATATGATGCCGGTCGATGCAAGTCGAAAGAATTTGACTTCGATCACGTGGTCCGGCGTCACCTGTTCTTTTAACTTTTTGAAATTAATTTCAATAAAAATCTTCCAACATTAAAAGAACTTTCAAATATTACAGAATAAAATGAAACCCTAATATACTAATCGAAAAGTATAAGTAGCATTAAAAATGATAAAGAAGCAAGAGCAGACGACAAAAGTCTTAAAACTGCCAGATTTCCGGCGGGATTTCCAAATTACCATAATGCAAATTTCTAATATGTGTTAATTAAATATCATGAATACCATAATAAATTAAATATTACTGTTTATAATAGAAATCAATACTCGAGATAACGTGGTCACTTCCAAAAACAGATAAGATTACTAGATTTTTATTTATTTTAGTTCAAATTCGTTTCTTACACCTTTATAACAATAACACTAGTATACAAAATTAAAAAAAATTTCTCCCCACTCTATCTTAATACAATTTTTTTATGTATTTTCGCCCACTAAACAAGAAAATCACAATCAAAAATTCTAATAAAATCAGATAAAATGACCAGGTAATAATCAACCATGAAAAGCGCTTACTTTAAAGGAAGTGCTTTTCCTTTGCTACCCTCATTCGGCTAGACATTTATTCATAACATTTGCCTAATCAGAGACCGGCCAGCTACCGTATGAGCATTTGATAATAAGATTTGCCAGACCAGAGCCCGGCCCGCCCCCGACTGGGGGTTTAACAAAAAATATGCCTAGCCAGTCTCCGACCAGCGCACGGCTAGGTTCTTAACAAATAAACATAGCCCGGCCAGCCCCCGACCAGCAACCTTGTTGTGCCAGGGCCAGCCTGGGCTATTTCCACACGGGTTGGTAGAAATTAAATTTTTTGGTAAAAAAATTAAAACGTTTGGTTGGACGTAAAAATATTTTGTAAAAAATCAATTTTTTTGGTTGAAGATTTATCTCTTCGGATATAAATCCAATTGTTTTATTCAAATTTAACTTTTTCGTTGGAAATTCATATTCATGGCATGAAAATTGTAAATTGTTTCGTAGACAAATTGCTTTCTTGGCTTGTGGATTCCACAATTTGCTTTAAATCTTTTTTCTTTTTTGACTGCAAAATCTTTCTTATTTGAAAATTTTTTCTCTTTGGTTTGAAAATTTATTCGTTTTCTTTGTAAATGAAACTGTTTCAACTAAACTGTTTTTGATTTACATAAGATTACAATCTTTTTCGGTTGAAGTATCAACTAACATTTTTCGTTAAAAATTCATCTTTTCTGGTTGAAAGTTAATTTTTTCAAGTAAAAATTCAACTATTTCGTATTTGTTTGAAAACTGATTTTTTTTTAGTTGAACATTGAACTATTAGGTTGAAAATTCATGTATTTTGTCAAAAATTCGTCTTTTTGGTCGAAATCTAATCTTCTTCGTTGAAAACTTCTGTTTTTGGATTGAAAATTCGACTATTTTAGTAGAAAATCTAAGTATTTTGTTCAATATTTGAATGTTTGGAAAAGTTCGTCTTTTTTGGCTTGAGAATCCGTCTCCTTCGCTAGAAATTTTATCTTTTTTGGTTAAAGAGTCAACTGTTTAGTAGAAATTTAATCCGGTTTGGTTACGTATTTAACTATTTGGTTAAAAATTCAACGATTTGGTTAAAAGTCAACTGTCTAATTAAAAACTAATTTTAATTGGAATCTGTATTATCATCAAAGATGGTAATTTATCGATCCGTTGAGAAATCCAATCACACATAATGTGAATAATGGAAATCTACAATATCGATCACAGTTAAAATCCTCAAATACAGAAAAATTATTTCATCATTACAGACTAGATGGAGGTATAAATTAAAATTTTATTAAATTCAATTTATTCAGAAAAAAAAATCTTCTCTTTTCTGGGATGATAAGCGGAGTGAAAAGAGAAGATCTTTTTTTCTGAGTAAATTGAATTTAAAAAGCTAATTTTTTGTTCAAAATTCGAATGTATTCAACGCAAGTCATCTTTTTGGTTTGAAGATTCAACAATTTTATAGAAGCTTCAACCATTTTGTTCATAATTAACTTTTTTGTTGGGAGCTTATAATTTGGGATTGAAGATTTAACAATCTGGTTGAATTTTGTTTCTTTCTTTGTTGAAAATAAACTTCTCTGTTAAATATTCATCTTTTTGGGTTTAAAAGTCAAATGTTGAAAACTTATCTTTGTAGATATAGAACTCAAATATTTTGTTAAAATTTTAATTATTTTATTAAAAATTCATCGCATTGTTTGAAAACTCAACTGATTTGTTCGAAAATCACCTTTTTCTGGCAGAAAATTTAACTATTTTGTTCAAAATGCAATATATGCATTTTGAATTGAATTCTTAGGAATATGTTACCTACACTAATCTCATTAAAAAGATATTATTCCCCTATAATCTCTCTATTTTCATGGAGAAATCACCCTGGTTTTCCTGTTTTGAGAGAGTTTTATCCTGTAAAGTCTGTCACTATCATTTGCATCGCAGCATTGTTTTTTTTTTTTAATTTTCTCTTTCGCCTTTCGTACTTTCGTTTCGCCTACCCCTGTGCTCTCGAGACACCAAAGTGCGCGGCTATTCGCTTGAAAACAGCTTATCCCCAAGGCGTACTTTTAATGGCCGTCATTACCAGAGGATGTGCCATCTCCCGCAAGTATGTAGGCATAAGGCGCAGACCGGCGCTATCTCGATTAGACGAAATGGTTCCGAGAGAATTCACAGCATGTGCTGCAATATCAGTACGTGTAGATCATGGACTTCATATAGGAGTTGTCTGGATGCTGCTTGTTGACGGTTACTTTGATACATGCCTTATGAACAGACGCTAAACTCAACCGTTATAAAAGAGGCGGAAATAGACTTCAGATAAACTGGAACCCCATCCTCTTTCTGAAAAGTTTAACGCATACGAATTTGTATTAGAATAGTAACGCTATAGTAGGTATTATATCTGTAAACTTGATTAAAAATAAAAGTAAATTTTTTTAGGCTAATTACTGCTTTCATAGTAACAATAGCAACAAGTTACGTTACTTCGTAAAAAAGGTAACCCTTTTACGATTAATTTTTAGGTTTTGATACACAGAGAAAAATGAGGGGTCAGTCTGGCTACCTAGATGTGCAGACTGACAATATTTAAGGGTCAAATATAGGACAGCCTTCTAGATTGCTAAAGCGACAGTTTCAAAGCAAGAGGTTCAAATCGATCATGTCAGAGAGTCGACTTGATAATATTGGACGATCGATTTGACCATCACAGAGAGCCGAACTGATCATCATATATGGTCTAGCTGATCATCGTGGAGGGTCGATTTGATCATCTCAAATAGTCCACTTGATCTCCCCCCGGTTTCGACCTTCCTAGAACTGCTGGCCCACGCAGTTTCTCAGCGCGCAGGACGAGAGACGGTTTCGACTGTCGCCTTGGAAGGGCCGCAGTGCTCGAGTACTCAGTCGTGTATATTGTGCAACATTATGCAGTCCAATTGGAAACGATTCAGGTGGCCCTGACTGTTTACGCTTGGATCCCCCTAACTTGAGTCCAAGGCTATTTGCAGGCGACCTCCGAAACTGGACTGAAATCGAGAGTTCAGTGTATATGCGTGATATTCCAGTCTCTCTCTTATAAGAGATTGGAAATTATGAAATCAAGTGGAACCTACAAAACCTGAAAATTTATATAAAATACATAAAGTCTAGAAGAATTTTTTATTATTTGTAGAAAACGAGGTGTATCAAGTATGATTTGACTCACGCAAACAATGCACATTTGCACATTGACAATATATTGTTTAGAGAACGAGAAAGCTGAGAACACGCCGTCACTGTACTGAATTGTATAAGGTTTCATACACTGGAGAAAATTCCTTAAACCGATATCACACATTTTGATACTTTCTGTATCATCATTGAATGATGAAATTTTCAGCACTTTTTCAGTTAGAAATCCTTGATCTCTTGGAAGCATCAAATTTAACGTTGAAAATTCAAAAGAAAAAACTTAATCCACTTTCAACCATGTTCTCTCTTATGTACTTCACCTTCCACGCATGCTTGGAATATCGGAAAGCAGTTTAAACTTATTAAAAATGTGTTTAAATTCAATAAACAGCTAAAATGACGCTGCATGGCCCAACGACATTCGCTCATTCTGAAAATGGTCTTGGCCTTCTAATTTTCACGCGCATAATTGATGCGCAATTATTGGCCTTCCGCGACGGGTCATCCGCTTCTCCGTGGATGGTCGAAATGTGTGAAAACAAGATGATCGTACCGACCTTACCGAATGGATTCCTTGATTATCCTGATAGTGAGTCTGATCTTCTTATACCAGTCAGACTGACCCTAAAATGAGAGTCTCTCTGGCTAGGTCGAAAAAATTATGAAAGGCCTCTTCGGCCATCTAGAAAAACGCATATGCACACTGGGGCTATACTCATGATGAAGACATGTTAGAGATAAGTTTTATCTCAAGCAAATAGAAAACCTTCTATTTGTATTGATAATTGGAGGTAGTTGTAGGAGGAGGCGTTTCAAGTTTTCGTCTAGCTTGTTAGCATCATCGTTGCTAGAGAAACTGCCTGAAATTTGGGCGAATTTGCAGGGATTGCATTGTTCGTCGATGTCTACGCTTCTTCTCCTGTAACGCGTCTTGATATGGCAGATTACTTCATTATCTCGCAGGGTCGTAAGTTGCAACGAGAGAATGGAAAGCCTGTCTATCCAGCTGCTTGTCTGCTTCCCGGGCTTAGTAGTCTGTCTATTTGTCTAATTGGATTCTGTTGCCACCAAGCGCGAAGCCTGCCGCGCGCATTCGATAATTCACACGCTTATTTCTCGAAAATGTTTCCTCCAAAACAGAAATATGCCTTCCTTTCATCCTCCTCGCTCTGCATATTTAATCCCTGCATTCTGAGACAACTTTATGAAATGAAAATTTCACTGGCTAATCAGATGATTTATAATACCCAATTACTCAGGGTGGACGCAGTGGTCCGTCAAGCTAGCACCTCCACAATGGAAATTTACATTTTTCAAT